>NJRL01000164.1:448689-491412 GCA_003063815.1 Aphaenogaster rudis
CAGGTTCGAATCCTAGTTGAGGTGTTATTTTTCGCAATAAGTTCTTTACAGTTTTTTCGGGGAATGGGGGGATGGGGGGATCTTATAGATGTTAGTGAGCATCAAAAATTAAATTGATCGTCAATTTAATATGTGAATTAATTATTCCGGCTTTATGTAAGGACTGTGTTTCAAGAAATAACGCTTTAATCGGAAGACAAGACTTGGTACATGTCAGACGTCGGCTCGACGGTCCAAGAACAAATCAATAAATCTGTTGATAGACAATTTCAGACAGCAGCGGCGTTGTCAAGGGACGCTCCGTGACCTCCCATGCACCGGGCATCCAACACGGGCGTAACACTGCCTCCCCGCTCTTCAAGATTGTCGTCCCGACAATCCGGGTGGGCAGTCTCTTCGCGGTCCTTTGTTCCTCCGCAGGCTCCAGGGTATCAAAATCTTTTCCTGTCCTCCCCAAGGCTGCTGCCTTGGGTTACCGGACTTGGTTTCTTCTCTGCACTCAACCCGCGTTTCCGGAACCTCCGTCCTCTTCCTCAGGTCCCCTGCTGGCCTTTTCACCCGGAGAGAGTTGGCCAATCTCCCCCGAACCAGCTCAAGAAGACCCCTCAGGAACTCTTCCCTAGGACGATTCTTCCTCCCGCTCTTTCCTCTTGCACGGTGTGGACCCCGGTCACGTCGCTGTCCTCTTCCGCCGCTGTTGCCACTCTCCCTCGGTGACTTGAGGGCTTCTTTCTTTTTTTCCAGAGGGAAGGATGTCGTCTTCCCTCTTCTTGGGACTACGTCCCTCTCCGGATAGGGGGAAAACTTCCGTGGACCCTGCGTGCTTAAGTACTCCCCAAGTTCCTGCCTCGGCATTCGCCTTGAGACTCATGGGAAAACCACGGTTCAAAAACCATGAGTGAGGCAGTCTTCTTAAAAGAAAAATCTTCGAGCGGCGATGGCTTGGTTCTTAAATTCGTCTCCCTTGCACCAATCTCCGGCATCTGCTCCAGGGATACAGCCAACCGTCTTGCCCTAGAACTAAAAGAGAATAAAACCCGCAGCATATATTTTAAAACAACGAAACATTTCAACTTTCATTCTTAAACTTAGCGTAAACATCCTAACATCCCTAACGTAGTCGGGCTCTAAATCTAATGAACACTACCCCGATTTCCTTTCCAAGAAAGGAGCCAATTCAGCGTGAACTACCGTCTTCCTATGCCTGTTTGTCTTCTGGATGCCGAAAACTACTTCACTGAGCCTCTTAACTATCCTTAAAGGAGCCCTCCCAGTTACTTTGTAACTTCGGGGCCTTTCCTTTCACTCTACGAGGATTATAAAACCAGACCCTCTGCCCCTCCTGAAAAATGAACTTGTCTAGCTCTTTGATCGTACCTTGCCTTCACTCGAGAAGATTTCACATTCAACAACTCCCTGACTTCAGAATGAATTTCTTCCAGCTTTTTCCTCAAGTTTCCGACAAAATTACCAACCGGATTACTTCCCCCTCTCGAGGCTTGGGAGGACCTCCCTGCAAAAGATTCAAAGGCAATCTGAGGTCTCGGGCAAAGTATAACTCTGCTGGGGTAACTCTAATGGTCTCATGTTTTGAAGATCTATACGCCAAAAGGAACATGGGGACCCATTTATCCCAATCTCTCTGATTCTCCGAAATATATTTCGCCAGATAATTTGTAATCGTTTGATGCTGACGTTCCACCTGCCCATCTGATTGAGGATGCAAAGCAGTAGTCCTCGTTTTCCTAATTCCAAGAAGTTCCATCAATTCAGAGAAGAGCCTTGATTCAAAATTCCTCCCTTGGTCAGTGTGGACTTCCAATGGCACTCCGTGTCTGGAGATGAATTGACTCACGAAGACCTCCGCCACTGTTTTTGCTTCTATATTTCTTAATGGAAAAGCTTCCACCCATTTGGTGAAGCAATCGACGATAACAAGCAAATATCTATTCCTAGACCTTGTCTCGGGAAGTGGACCGAGGATGTCCATCTGTACTCTTTCGAATGGCGTCCCGACGTTTTAAATTTTAACGGAGATTTTCCTTTTCCAAAGGGACCTTTCCTGGAAACACACACCCTGCAAGACTTACACCAATCCTTGACATCTTGCTTGCTAGTCGCCCAATAAAAGCATCTCCGAATTTTTTCCAAAGTCTTGTTAATTCCAAAATGTCCTCCGGAAGAAGAGTCATGAGCCTCCTCCAGAATTCCTTAACTCGTACTCGAGGAACGACGAGTTGTAGAAAGCT
The DNA here is from genome assembly GCA_003063815.1 of Aphaenogaster rudis. Lineage (NCBI taxonomy): Eukaryota > Metazoa > Arthropoda > Insecta > Hymenoptera > Formicidae > Aphaenogaster > Aphaenogaster rudis. The sequence continues at coordinate 450,939 of NJRL01000164.1, forward strand.
GGATTTGAGATTCGGCGCTTCCCACCTCTTATAGAGAAGACCATCTTTCAGGACCAGAGCCTCCCAGTAAGATAAGTACAACTGGGCAGAAACATCCCTAGAGGGTGTCTCCGTGCGTGGAGGACGCACCCCAGCCTGCTTGCCGCGAAGGATGAAAGAAATAACTGGATCCTTTTCCTGCTCTCTACGCCATTCCTCCAAATTTCTTCCTCCAAAAACAATACGAGCGACTGTTTTTTCTGATTCCTTAGAATTCTTTCTTTCCACCTTGGCACAGTATTCACAGCCGACAGTTTCACATAATCGCCTGGACAATCCATCGGCATTTCTGTGGGATTGCCCTTTCCGATGAATTATTCTGAACTCATATTGCTGGAGCCTTTCCAACCACCGAGCTAGCTGCCCCTCTAAATCCTTAAAAGATAATAACCATTGCAAAGAAACATGATCTGTACGGATTAAAAATTTTCGCCCTAAAAGGTAGTGGCGAAAGGATTTAATTGAATCAACTATCGCTAATAGTTCCCGTCGTATTACACAATAGTTGCGTTTGACTTTACTTAACGCGACTGAAATAAGAAATGACCCTCTCCTCTCCCTCTTGCTTCTGTGACAAAACTGCGCCAATACCAATGCCAGAAACATCAGTATCTAAAATTAATTTGCCCTCCCTCTTAGGGAAAGAAAGCACGGGGGGAGAAGACAACACCAATCTAATCTTTTCAAAAGCATCTTGACACTCTTCCCCACGCGAAATTAATTTGTTTTTCCGTTAACGCGTACAGAGGTTTTGCTATAGAAGAAAATCCTTTGATAAACCTACGATAATAGGAACAAAAACCGAGAAAACTACGCAATTGTTTCTTCGTGTGAGGAATTGGCCACTCTCTAACGGCGGCAATCTTTTCGGGGTCCGTGGCAACGCCCTCCTCCGAAATTACATGCCCCAGATACTTCACCTTTTTAGTAAAGAAAACACACTTCTTTGGATTAAGTTTTAAATTTGCCTCCCGCAAACGTAAAAATACTTTTCTTAGATTCGCAAGCATTACGGGAAAAGTTTCTCCAAAAATAATCACATCATCGAGGTAAACTAAACAAATGTCTGATAACAAATCTCGTAAAACTCTTTCCATAAGGCGCTCAAATGTAGCAGGGGCGTTGCACAGACCAAAGGGCATCACCGTAAACTGCCATAGCCCCCTACCGATAGAGAAAGCCGTTTTCTCTCTATCCTCAGGACGAATCTTTAATTGCCAATAACCACTCTTAAGATCTAGCGTAGAAAACCAAGAGTTACCTGTTAACTGGTCGAGAATATCGTCGATTCTGGGGAGGGGATAGGAATCTTTTACCGTAATAGCATTAAGCTTCCGAAAGTCAACACAAAATCTGATTGAGCCATCCTTTTTCCTTACTAATACCGCAGGGGAAACCCATGGACTCTGCGATTCCTCAATAACTCCTTGTATCCTCATTTCCTCAATAATTTTATCCACCTCCCCTCTCATTTGGATTGGAATGCGTCGGGGTACCTGCTTAATGGGGAGAGAGTCTTGGACATTTATAACATGTTCTACTACATCACAATTGCCCGCAACAATTTCATTCGAAAAGACATCATTAAACTCGCACAAAAAGTCCGCATAAATTTCTTTCTGTTCCTCCTCCAAATTCTTCGAATCTTTTTCAAATAGTTCTTTTAAGGCGGAAGGGACTTTTTCTGAAGAATCAACTATACGAGAGCAATCAAAATCTGTTTTTCCAAAGACAGGCTCGAAGATCTTTTCCAAATTTACGGCCTTAAGAAAATCTACTCCTAATAAACACTCATCAGAAATCTCGGCCGCATACATCAAGGTCTCTAACGAAAAATTGCCGATTTGAACATTAACTTTTACTTTACAATCAATTGGAACTCTTTCTCCCGTCGGATATCTCAAACAACAGTTCTCCAAAAGAATTCTCTCTTTTTCACCCACCAGACTACTATTAAGAATGGAAATATCAGAGCCCGTATCAACCTTAAAAGAACACTCCACTTCATCCAGTTTTCCAACATAAGTAAAATAATTTTCCTGCGACTTAATTCTATTTACATAAAATTCAACGGTCGGGGCATTAAGACCGCAAGCCGAACTCACCCCGCGGAGCTCGACTAAACTGCGTTTCCCCTTTCCTTGGGGCACTCAAAACGGAAGTGCCCAGTCTTTCCGCATGACCAACATTCCCTCCGGCCGGCGCCTGTTTGGCCGCCCCGCCGGTTTCCCCTCTCCGCTGCCTTCGCCTCCCCTTTCCTCGCCTCATTCTGCGCGTCCCTCTTTCTTTCAAAATTTCTAAAGCCGGTCTCCTTTCTTTTTTCAAAATCCCCTTGAATGATCTTTATGGCTTTCGCCCTCTCGATTGCCACATTCAAAGAAGTTATTCCCTCCATTTGCAACTCTCGTCTTAAATAATTATCAGAAAGCGCGTTGATGAACTGAGCGCAAGCTATTTTGTCGCGGGACGCGTAGGGCGATTCAGGATAAGCGAAGCGCGCTAACCTTTCGAGATCGGAGCCGAGCGCAGCAAGATCCTCCCCGTAACGTTGTTTCCTGTACGTGAATTGACTATAATAATCCTGAAACGACGGCTCCTCGCCAAAACGCAATTCGAGCTTCGATCTAAGTTCGGCGAACTCTAAATTTTCGAAATCCTGGACCGTTTTCAAAATCGATCGCGCCTTCCCCCTCAAACACGAAGCGAGGGCGACGGTTTTTGTTGCGTAGCTCCAACGGTTCGCACGCGCGATTAAATTAAACTGCGAGAAAAACTCGCAGCGGGGTCGTTCCATCAAACGAATCGGGCTTTAGTTTGTAGCCTAATTCCGCACGCGCGTCACACTCTTCGACGTCCGCGACCCGCATGTCCGCGACCCGCGCGTCCCCTCCTCCAACGATCGCGCGTCTCGCATTCCGCACATCCCCTTCACTCGCTACCGCGCTTCCTACTCCAGCGATCGTGCGACTCGCGTCCCGCGCGTTTCCTTTACTTGCGACCGCGCGACTCAGCTCCGCCCCCCTAAAAACTCTGTTATCGGAAAGACTTATTTGTGTACGGAGACGCTGTAGCTCCTCGTCTCGCTGACGCAGGGAAGTAGCGAACTCAGCGAACTCGGCATCCCTCCGCGTCTGATCCTCGCGCAGCTGCCGTATCTCCTGCGTTAAAATGTGCAACGCCGTCATCTCCGGAGAGGGGTTCGGGCTGGTAGTCACCCTGAGTCTCTTCCTCGAGGTCGGCCCAGAGGCGGTCGAGGCCATTTTCTGTCGCTCGATTTTCCGTCGATCCCGGAGGGGCCCCCAAAAATGTTACGCTCACGCGGTGAAACGCGGCTCACTTCCGCGCACTAACACACACTCGCGCTCGCGCACCCGGACTTCGCGGAAATAACGACACAGAAGTACAAAAGAAATAACTCTTTAATCGGAAGACAAGACTTGGTACACATCAGATCGGCTCGATGGCCCAAGAACAAATCAATAAATCTGTTGATAGACAATTTCAGACAGCAGCGGCGTTGTCAAGGGACGCTCCGCGATCTCCCATGCACCGGGCGTCCAACACAGGCGTAACAATATATATGTAGTAAACATATATAAATATATTTGAGTATAAATATATCACCTACAAGACTTCGTATCAAGCCAAAGGCCTTCTAACTGCTCTGACACATATATTTTATTAGACTTACTGACCCTCTCATTACTATTTAAAATTTGATGATTAAACGACTAATTTGGATTCCTTTGACAACAATCTCTGAGTACACCGCTTTTACCAATTGACTCAACATATTCTTGCGATGGGAACGAAGAGAATTAGTTTAGATTTTACATCTTAATAATGGACATCCAACAATTTGGTGACACTTTAACTGATTTATAAATTATGGATCAGAATCTAATTACCATATTAATACTAATTTATTTGCTATATGTGTCTGACCTTAGATATGGCTCTATGTTTCGGCCTTGTAAATTTGTTTTGTCTCGATTCTACATAAATAACGAGTGATGATGTTTTTTTCTCTTTCGTCTTTAATCTTTTTCTTTATTTTTTATTATTTAATATTTTAATGCTTCGTTGATGTAACCTTAGCTGAAGAAGACTAAGTATATTCGAAACGTTCATATGTAATTTTCTTATATTATTAATTATATATTTTATCGTATAACACCTGTACATGCTTGATTATTTGGCCTATCTCCTTGCTCATTGCTTTATAAGTATATAAATAATAAAGTGAAATAGCAGGGCAACTATAATATATAATTATATAGACCTCTCTCTCTTTTTCTCTCTCACATGCAATAGATGCAGGGTTGGCAAAAAACTAGTTTTTTTATTTTAAACAAAAAACGTTTTTTTTTGTTTAAAGCAATGTTTTTTGTTTTATTTGTGTTTTTAAGTAACCCAAAGAAACGTGTTTTAAACAAAAAAGCATGTTTTTTAAACAAGCAAGAAAAACACTTGATAGCTTTGATCTGTGTGAATATTTGAATTTTTCGCTAGAGTCTGTATAATCTGACCTTTTAAAAGTTTTTTTTTAGTTGAGTAGTAGAAAAAACTACTATTCTTTATTAATATATACAGGGTGTCCGGAAAATCGCCCGCAGTATTTCGGGAAGTGATTCGGGATCCAAAAAGAAGGAAAAAAAGCTATATAAACATAGGTCCGGAAATAAGTCGTTTTCGAGTTATAGCCACTTTTATATTTAAAAAATCGTAATTTATAGTTCGCTTGGCATCCCTGCTTTTTAAATTTTTTATTTTTTTATTTACAATTTACAATTTTTATTTCTTAACTTTTTTTTTTTATTTTTCGATATTTGTAAATACGATTACATTATTTTTAAAATCAAGGATAAACATAAACGAGTATTTAAATCAAATTAAATAAGATGTTCAAAATGACCACCTTCAGCACGAATGCAGGCCTTTATTCTTCTATCAAAGAAATTCTTTAAATCCATGAATTATTCTTCGTCTTAAGTCAGCAATATTATTGGGCGCATTTCTGTGTAAACCATTGATTTACGACGCCCGCACGTATTGCAGGGAGGTCCAGGTTCAAATCCTGGCTGAGGTAAAATTTTTCGCAACAAATTCTTTACATTAAAATTAATTTCACTCTCTTTAGAAAGGACCAAAATCCATGGTCGAAAAATGTCGCGATTCGCGATATATTAATTTAAATTAAAATATTGGCCAGTTGAGTCGAAACAAATCTCTTCTGTGGTTTAATATTTACTGGCAAAGAATATCCCATCTTTTGGTTATTTTATTTATTATTTGCAATGAGTGCTAAAATGCAATGTGTTATGGTTCATTTTTTATAGTTTGTAGTTTTTAGATGAAAAAGAAGAATTGAATTTTTTTTATTTTTCTTTTATTTATAATTTATGTGGAGAGTTAAGCATGAGACTACTTAATAAGAATAGGAACTAAAGTATTATATATATTAAATATTATTACCTAGAACTACTGACCTGCTATGAGTTATGTATTATTAATTTAAAATGTTAAAATGTAAAGTCAGTCAATATCTACTAAGTAGTCTTTATTGTATTGATAATTATTTAATATCAAAAATAAACATTTTGCTAAAATAATATCCATCTTATCATTTTTATTTTATTATTTATATTTGTATATCTATATGTTACATAAATATAGATAAAAAACAAAAACAAAATTTTTTACAACATACATATCTATTAGTTTTTGTTTTTTTATATTTTTTTTCCAAATAACAGTAGTTAGTTTCTTTTTCACATATTTTAATTGCAATGTTTTAAACAGTTTTAAACAGTAGTTTAAAACTGTTTAAAACAAAAATGTTTAAAACAGTGTCCACTGTTTTGAACAAGTTTTAATGAAATAGTTTTAAACACATTGTTTAAAACATGCCAACCCTGAATAGATGTCAATATTTCTCTTTTTAATCATGAAAAAAAGTGATCTATGCAAGATTTGGCATTATTTTGCGATTTACACTTGGAAATCTTTCCTTGTAAGAAGGAAAAACACTTCTGTTATATTTGCTCGTAACTCTTGTTACAAATATTCTGTTTGGAATATTCGTTTAAGATTAAATGGTTTAATGTGGACCACCGTTTTTCGTGCATATTCGCGAACGCTCGTTGGATAGTTTTCGAGGCTCTCGGCAAAGAAGAGAACCTTTTCTCGTAATTATTTTTGCAACTGAAACGCACCCCGTAATTATTTATCTAAAACACAAACGTATGACACCGGATGGAAGCCTCGGGAATAATGACGGCCAGACACGCATGCAAATTTTACGTGCTTGTTACACGTCGCATAATCTCGCGATAGCAATTTCGCGTATCCGCGCGAACATCGTAACAGTCGTAAAGTCGATCTGTAGCTGGGCGAGAATAAATTTCGCGCTTATACTTTACCCTAATCCCTTAATCCATTTATACAGCGACCAGAAATTTTACCTAGCAGACGCGAAAATTCCGTAGGAGTGTCGGAAAAAATTTTATTCGACGGGTCGAATAAAAAAAATCCGAGGAGAGCGATAGTGCGAAATTTCATAGTCAATTTCATTTGACGGAACATTTACATTTTTCCCTCTATCCTTTAGATCTCTCTTTCTTTATTTACTATCGCGTACTAAATCCTCTTTCTCATTATGAAGATCCCCTTTTGATGTTTCAAATGTGATTACCCGAGTGGCTCGCAATAAAATCATTCAAGTTTAAATCATTTCGCGAGATAGCATTGTCTCTGGGATACGTAAAGGAAATTTCGCGAAGAGCAACTGACGTTCAGGCAGGCTCCCTTCGTTTCTTGCGAGCCCTTAATCCCTTTCCAAGTTACATGGCGGAAAGAGGCTTTGCCTAGCCAGCGAGCTTGTTGTCGTCGTTCTTCCGGAAAGCAGCTCGTTATTGCGATCCACAATTCACCGAAAATCTCGTAAACCGCTCTCATACCAACACCGAATAAACATGCATGTGTGCGTGCGTGCAAGAAGCATCACAGAGCTATCCGCTGAACATCCTCTGCTCATTACAGACTCCGGGAAGCACGAGCTAACGAGAACGGCAGTTATCCCGATTGTAGCTCTCTAGTTACAACTTGTCCGCCATTATTTATTTTTTGATCGATTTCGAGCGGATCTCGCTTCAAGCGAATTTTAATCAAGCCTCAGTTACCGAGACACTTTATATTGAACCAAAATGAGGTCCGAACTGAGGAATCAAAGAACTTGTAGATAAAAGGAGCGACGAACACTTTGTAAACTTTAAACTCGGGCAAACATCTCGAGCGAGCTTAAATTCGCCCGGCATTGCGTATCGCGAGATTACGTCAAGCGGCATAAGCAGACAAAGAGGGTGCATTCGACGATGAACAACGGAAATTACGCTACGTGACTCGGGTCGCTGTAAATAACGCGCCGCCGTTATTAGCGAGACTGAAAGAGGCAGCAAACGTCGCGATGTACCTCGTCAGAAATTAGCCTTCTTAAATTTTGTATGTCAGGAAGCCGCAGTAAATTCAAGAAGATAAAATCGTGAGATTTATAGCGTGCGATATAAAGGGCGCGTAGCATTTTACGCCGGAATTTCAACGCGATTTTAATCCTTAACCAACGCGACGTGGAAAAAGATGACACGGGACGATGGTGAGAGATCCAAGAGTACTCTTACTTTCCTTTCGATTTTTTTAGATAATTTCTTACACGTAATGTTACTTTCTTCCATCATCTAGTAAGATATCTAAGAGAAATAGAAGAAAGATGTTTATTACGTTGAAATTAGTATCTTCGATTATCTCTTCATTTTCTGTACAAACATTTCAAGCTTTGGGATGTATCTTATATAATTTGTTTAGAGATTAAATATTTACGATTATAAATATACAGAGATTCTAGTAACTGAGCTGGGTTTGTAGCTCTTTTGAGTCAACATAGAAAAAAGTAGGGGAGAGGGCAGAGGAAAATCCTCTCTCTCTCTCTCTCTCTCTCTCTCTCTCTCTCTCTCTCTCTCTTTCATTGTATTAGTATAATCTACCATTATGTGATTATACTTTTTCGAACAATACATCGATGCACTTGCAAGATGCAAAAGCACTTTTAAAAAAATGGAATTATACGCTTTTTTAGCGTGAATTAATTCTTCTCATTGTTCTGTATAAAAGTATAGTATAAAAGAGTATAGAATAAAAGAAGTAATCGGAAGTTCTTATAAGGGTTTTTGAAGGATAATGTGTATTAGCATAAATTTATTCCAGAAAATAACTTGAAAAAACGAATTACAATAACTTATTCTTGTAACTGTTAGTGAATAACTTGACAATGTTATGCACTGTTAGATATCAAATTTAAACCAATTTCTTGGGTTAAATCATATTTAATTATTTTTAACTTTCACGTGTCAAACACAGCAATAGGTTATTTTTACTCATGTAAAAGTTACATTGACTTATGTGACTAGTAAATAGTAAACCAAATTTGAGTCAGATTTTAACACATTCCTTGAGTTAAATTATTCAACTCAATTGTTCCAGTTAAATTAACAACAATATTGGGTAAGAGCATTAGCGACCTATAGAAATGGTTTTAAATGACCCAAATTTGATTCAATTTAACATTACATATTTAACAGTGTGAAAAACTTAAAAAGACGTATTAGAAAATATTTAGAATGTCACTGTGGTACATTTGAGCACTTAACGTAATAACATAATTTTATGACATAAAATGTGTATTATTCGATAAAATATTGACCTTCCGCGATAATATATTATTATTATATGTTATGAGAAGGTATTTTTTTGGAACGTTCCAAAATTATTATCAGCTAATTAATTGCGACGCCTTTATTCAGTATTTCAATGTTTATTGTGCTGTTTTTCACACTTGATATATTCCGGTTTACGCCAAAGGAATGAATGGCGCTCGAAATACCGTAAGAACTTGTAGAAACCTATATATCGTGCAGCAATTTAAAGCGCATTTAAAGCAATACATTTTATTGCAATATTTCGAGTTTCTCTCCAGGATTCTGATGTAGGGCGAAAGAGAGACTCTATTTTTCTAAAATGCCTTTTTTACGCTGGCAGTTTTTACGAGCATTAAAGGTGTTAGCATCTTTTGTTGAGTCGTAAATCGAACGCCGTTCTTAGAAGCGCCGTGCTTGACTTTTACGACGCGACAACAACTTTACAGAGACGTATGCATATTTCATTATTTCGCGTCTAAGAAGCGGGTAACGATAAGATTAGAATACGCAATTTCTGCGGTTAACTGTTGAAGCTCGATAATTAATTCGCCGATACTCTTGAGCTGTCCATAATCTATAACTCTCGATATGTCGAAATATCGAAATACTGTGAAACAACGATCGTTTACCTCAATTTATCTTTCCATCGACAGAAAGCTATAATTTTTAAGATACGTATTTCTACTATATCAATTTACGCAAACATGTTTAATACGTTTCTCCTCTAAAGTAATAAAAGAAATAATATTTCGCATTGTTGGAATCAACAGTTGTCATATGAAACATTCATTTATACGTATTAATTGTAGGTATGAAAATAAATACGCTATATAAAAATAAATATATATATATATATATATAGAATATAATATACTGTAAATTTTGTGCTTTTGTTCTCGGTTGTTTATATTTTACAATATTTAATAGCATTAAAATCTAGCTTGACTCATTAGTCCTCTTTTTGTTTCTTTGGATTTTTAATCTACTGATCCTAAATATTATCTTGGATTTTAAAATATATTGTATTATAATTTCGCAGATATTTACATACAAGAATGCTTTATGTTCCAGGCCTCGCTTGTCTCGACAGCACTGAAAACCCTGATCTCTGTGTCTACTGTGATACTGCTTGGCCTCATATTTGCTTACCATGCCTTAGAAGTTCAGGTATGTATGATACATCTCTCGCGGTATAATAAGTGAATATTTGAATAAAATAGAGGAAGCTTCGGACGTATACTCGTTTAAATTCAAGCGGAATACGAGCTCACATCGTTCCAATTGTTCCGGAGAGCAAAAGTTGTTATCCACTCGCTCGCACGATTGCCGCAGTTCCATTTTCGACGAAGTTGAACTTTAAGAAACCGAAGGATGGACAATCCTCCCGCTTTTCTAAACCTACCGAATTTTCATCAAAAGATGTTTACGTATTATTATTATTACTATTATCATTGGAATTTTTTTACGCTAACGAATTATTATTATATTATTATTGTATACTTTTTACGCCAACGAATTATTATTACATATTATTATTATTATACTCTTTTATAAATTGTTACAACCGTAAATATAAATTACCAGCAGATACAGACAGCTATAATCGGGAATTAAATAAATTTTCGGAATTGGGAGGCACAATTCGCAGTGGCGAATCGGTTTTTGCGTTTCGAGGAGGCCGAGCGCGACATTACGCCCCAGTGATTACGGGATTTAACGGGGCCGACCATTGTGCCGCTGGGTCGAAATCGACGCGACGCGGAGCTAATCGAAACGCCATCGCGGAATAGCGCGAACGCGATTTCGCGGGTACGCGAGTATTAACGCGCCGCTAATAAAAGGCCAATTATGCCGCGCGCGCGGTCAAATTTTATCTATTCGAAGCACGACCAGCCGCCATCGACCGCCGATTATTTATGCGTTATCCGGGGCCGTCAGCTTAAATGTGTTCGAACTGAACGAGCGACGACATATTTGCGGAGCGAATAAATGTGTAACTCAACCCCGTCGACTTTAGATCAATAGGTAACGTTGCGAGAACTCGAGCGACTTGAAAATTCGCAATGGGACACTCGCCAAGAAAGCGACCGTTTATTACGGAATATTTATTGTGTCTGCTCTGCTTTATAACGGGAAATTTTTACCGCGTAAACTACAGATAAATCCTCTTTCTAGTGTCCTTTTTCAAATAGAAATTTCAACTTGTTACGCTGCATGGAAAATGTTGAAACGTCCTGGATTTATAATTCTGTATTTCTCCAACCGTGTAATATTTATAAATACATATATACATATAATTATACACATAATATTATATAATCTTGTAACGTAAGATGGAAGATCATCAAAGTTCTCGAATCAACTATGTTGAATTAAGAGATAATCTGACGATCTCACGTGATAATGACAAAAATGACGGGTTTGGGACAGCGGGAAACCGATTCGTTACGAAATCCGGCAAAATGGAAGTCTCTCTGCTAAGCTCTCGACTTACTTCCGGCCTGGTCGGAACTCATTTTAATGAGATACCAATGCCGGCAGCGAAGCGAGCCTCGCAAAGTCGCGCAAAGCCCGGACTGGCTCGAACGTTTAAGCGTCAACTCAAATATTGACCGTCTTTCAAGTCTCCAGTCGCGTTATTCACCGGGTGTTCCGCAAGGAGAAGTGGATGTGTGACTTAGATATTCGATTTCTCGGGCAGCTTCGAACGGGCGGATTCGTATAAACATAAATTTGGCGTTAGCGCGAGCGTATAGTGGCGGAGAACTTCGAGAATCTTGGAGAGAAAGGCGATGCATCGCGAGTGGTTCCGCGTTTTAAAGAAGAGACTCTCCGAAGATTTTCGACGCAGTCCTGTTTTTATCCGTGTGCGATTTCTGAGGTTTCAGAATCCTTTTATGTGGATAGAGCTTTTCATAAAATTAACGATGAGATAAAGTCGACCTGTATTGGAAAGAAATACTAATACAAAAGAAATAAATAGATATAAAATAAATTTGCGTTGGTATCGATATAAATTGCAATTCAGAGTTTAAACTCTTTTCTGATTTTGCCGATTAATTAATCTTGCACTACACATGCAAATCTGTTTTCTCCCTCTTCCTTTATATACAGGGTGTCCTATTTTATTTTTCCCAGGCGAATTACGTGAAAACTAAACCTGACAAGCAAAAATGCCTGCCGGGCTCAGTTTTCGAATAATTCCTCTGGGGAAAGTAAAATAGAACATTCTCTTCTCTGTATATCAATACGATTTTTGAGAGAGAGAGAGAGAGAGAGAGAGAAACGTTATATTTTAATAAATAAAAAAATAGATTTTTATTTGTCGATGTGGGTAGTTTATGTTCTAGCAAGTTCTCGTTAATGCTTTATGCTAATTTTAATGGAAACTAGATTAATTTTAAACGGTATATCAGTCCGGATCTATCGCGACTGTCTCTAGGGAATGTCGGGGCCGATCACGATGCAAAAAAAGAGAAAGGCGATAGCTGCCAACATCCCTCGCGTATCCCGAAATGGATAATTTCGACTCAATGTGCCGGAAAAACGTTCTCGTCAGGCTCGTAGTCGTTGCACGATGCAATTTCGCCACGATATATCGTGGCTCCGATATTGCCGACTGCTTGCGACTCGAGGAGAACCAATGCGGCGACGTTCCGAGACCGAAGTCTCTCAAGCTTCTGCTTTTCTTTTCCCCGTGAAAAGGAAATTGTTTGGAAAGCTCGAAATTCAATAAAATTCAGAGAATGTCCACTGCACGGATCTGTGCGTAGTTTATTGGGTGAAATGTGTCTTTTTAAAGATAAAATTATACCGTTTTATACGTACGAGTTATTCCGCAAGTCGCAATCCTGCAATAAATATTTGGAACGTGCGGTTGACTTTTCTTTAGGGAAGAGTTTTGAAGCGAGTCGTTACTCGTTGAGTAATCGATAACTCGAGACTAAACGTCAAATTAAAATAATGAACATGTGAAATAATAAATTGCATGTCTGTTACTTCTCATCATCATCATACGTTGTGACTTGCTATATGAATTATGAATATAGCCTCGCAATTAAATTCGGGCGAAATCGTTTGTAATTGTTGAAAACTGTAAACGTATTGCTGTGTCCGTAATTGGAGATATTAGGAGCGAAGGGATTGCAACTTGATGACCAGCCCGGTTACACCAAGCTGGCTCACGCAATCTTGCGGCAACAACGGCTGGCTTGGAGCCTAATGGCCTGCTGACCTTTCGGCACCTGTTGATTGTCGTTCATCAACGATTTGCATGCGCAGATTTGCCGGGATTCACCTGACACTGCGAAACGAAGAGGGTTTCCCTCGGGAGACATCGTTCCGATCAATGTCGCCCGTACAGGTTTCTGATCGTCTTCCTGTTTATCTCTCTCTCTCTCTCTCCCGACCCCGTCCCCTCTTTCTCTCTCCCACCCCCTTTCCCCCTCTCTCTCTATATATGTAACTATAAATTTACATCCCTGCAGCGTATTGCCATTCTTGATACATTGAATCTCCAATATCATAAATATGTATACATATTTTTCTTCATATTTTAGATAAGATGGAATAACTTTGGTCCAGTCGCAATAACTTTAGCCCAAATTTTGAAAATACTTATTTCTTACGCTGCTGCTAAGCAGATTGCTCGATTTAATTGATTTTAGTATAAAAATGTAGGTAACAACACTAGGAGATTATGACAACTTATGTGTAATTCATGCTTTTATCATTAAATAGCTCGTCGTAATTAATTGCTTTGAAAGTTGTGATAATATTTCAACTTCTTTTTGAATACCGTAATCTAAAACTTTCTAAATTCCGGTAAGCATATTCTTTTAGACCTAAAGAATCGTAAGTTTAACGAATATTTGTTATATTTGGTTCCATGAAACCGTCGTTATTCTATATTCTTGCAGTCGCAGAGAATCTTGTAACAGTATAGCCTCTTACTTGAACGCTCGTTATAGGGTATCCATGATACTGTGCCGACACAGATAACGCGAAGGTCAGAGGCTACGACACTACTATGGATTCATGGGACTATAAATCATCGATGTTCGAGCCGACCCTACTGTTAGACCCTTAAATAAGCGCAGCGCATATCCAGAAGTTCGCATTTTTACCGTCGTCAACAGCTATGTATCGCGCCTTTCATCGGCTTCGCCGAAACGGCGGATTTTTTCCCCTTTTCCCGTTACGCGACAATCTTCGCGTCTTCCGGATTATTCCACCGGATAAATGGACTCCCACTGCATTATACTAATCTATTCAGGACGCCGGCGGGTCGCATCTTTCGCCGCCGCCGGCCGAGAGATATGAGCTGCAAAGTATCCGCGATGTATCACGGGTGAGATATCGCCAAGATATAAAAGATCTCCGCGCATCTCGTGATGGATGTATCGTATCCCGCCGAGGGATTCTGAAGATCCTCAAAGTGGAACAACTCCATTGTCGAAGCGGCGAAGTTTAAAATTGCGTGGTACAACCGATACGTTAGAACGGGGAAAGCTTAGGGGTTGATTTACTGCAAGTCTCAATGACCCCCCCGCATAGGTTTCCGATAATTGGAATCTGCGATACCCGGATAATTCATAAATAATTAGTGAAGCCAGGTTGAGTCTGCAAAACCATCTACCTGCAATATCGAAAATCTATAATATCAAATAAAATAAAGAATCCGTAGAAATGTGTGTGTGTGTATCTGTGTGGAAATCTCTCCGATTGAGCAGAAAATGAATGAAATGAAAATGGAATGAAGATCTGAGGCGTCGAAAACCCGCGAGAGCAAAAATCCCTAGCATCAATACGATACAAATCACGTGAGACGTGCCACGAATAATACGTGTTTGCGGTGTGTAGAGTCCTTTGAACGCGATCCGTTTAGAACTGACAGGATCGTTACCGAGTTAAGGATGATTTGTTGCCGGAACAGCGGTAGCGTATGTACGATTACAACGACGCGGCCTCTCGTATCGCGAGATAGACGGCGATAAACAATGAATACGTGGCGCAGCGTTTTAATCAAGTCAGGGCAAAGCGGTTGGAATTCATATTAATCGGGGCGCGGGGGCTCAAAGAGCGAGCTCTCGTATCAGGAATACGTGGGCTCATTTGTCTCAATTGGCAATCTTGCGCGATCGATAACAGTCGACATACCTAAAAATCGCTTTGGATACGCGCATGATAATACCGAAGGGCTGGACATGATTAATTCATTTGTTTATTTGTCCGCGCGGCGAACAATCGTGCGAGATGGACGGCTTTAATAGACATTTTTCAATAATATTTAGCTTCGATGAGTATCTGAACGATTGATAATACGTTTCAATTAATTCTCAATCTACTACGTATCAACCCCGCGAGATTTATCGATAAAAGCTCATTAGAATATCCAATAAAGGAGATTTAAAAACCTAAAGTAAATATCCAAGGTCTTCAACGTATAAAAAGAACATGTTAAATGATCATTATAAAATCGAATATTCGTCGGGATAATTCTTGGCGTATTATTCAAGTATTCAATTACGTCGAGTATAATATTTGAAGCGATAAGTTATAGCCTACATTACTATAGTAATAAGTAATAACACTACAGAGTATTATAGTTATAATACTATATAGTATTATACTTACAGTATTATAGTACTAATATTATAGTATTATAACTATAATACTGTAGTATCATATAATTATAATACTATAGTACATAGTTATAATACTATTCAGTATAATACTATATAGTAATAAATTATAATTGATTACTGTAATATAATTATGTTACTTTAAATATATTTCTGAGAAGAAAATGTTTCTTCGATTTAAGTACACAAAACCTCGATCGGTACCATCTGCCATTAGGCAGATACGTTCCGATCGCGAGAGCGTTATCTCTTGTTATCTGTCCATTTTTTTTCTGTCGGACGACAGTTGTTCATGATCGATAACTGCGCGGACGACTGGCGGATCGCGATGACCTGGCAGCGGATCGCGCAGATCTCAGTGGAACTGGCGATCTGCGCGATCCATCCGATCCCGGGCGAGTACTACTTCCTGTGGACGACCAAGCTGGCGAACAAGAACGGCGACATCGGCTCCAAGTGGGTGCCATACGACGTCACCCTCTCGCTGCCGATGTTCTTCAGGCTCTACCTCATCTGCCGGGTGATGCTGCTGCACTCGAAGCTCTTCACGGACGCGTCGTCGCGAAGCATAGGGGCCTTGAATCGCATCAACTTCAACACCAGGTTCGTTCTCAAGACCTTGATGACCATCTGCCCGGGCACGGTGCTGCTGGTCTTCATGGTCTCCCTGTGGATCATCGCCTCGTGGACACTGCGACAGTGCGAGAGGTAAGTGACTCGATCTTCCGACCTCATTTGTGCATAGAAGAGAAGTCACGCGCGAGGAACCGTCTGCTCCACGCTTTTGATCTTCGGCGTTAACACAATCCTGGATTAAATTAGCCTTAGGGCAATGAATTTGTTAATTATTCCTACTGTCAAAGCTCAATTAATCAAAACCCTTTAATTCTCCAACAGCTTTCTAGCTGTCGACGCTATCAAAATACGATCGCTATCTTTCTCTCAGTTTGTTCTTCGATACTTGAGCCCTTCGTCAGAATGAAATAATCTCTTCTTTCGCTTACGATGTAGCAGCTGAAGCTGTTAGCAGCGGCAGCAGTTGTTCCATTTTATTCACACGATCCATTATCCGAAGCGAGGAAGAGCAATGACACGCGCATTTCGAAATCATACACAGCTCAATGGGTGCGACTCATTTGCGTGCGATGATTGATCTACGACCTAATGGCGCGTCCATCCGTCGCATTACCGTGCCGTAATAATAAATCTCGGTACGTCCTTCCGTCAGCGGGGCGGAATCCCTGCGATTGGGGTCGCCGGCTGGCGGGGTTTAGCAGATCCCGGAGACCAGCTGATAATTAAATTCTTCCCGTAAATAGTTGCGCCGATTTCAGGAATAATCAATCTTCGCCCGGCGAAGATACCAAAGCGCTGCTAAGGAGCTACCCGAGTTACGGTAGCCAGGTAGCTCGAAGGAAAAGGATCCTTCTTCTCGCCGTCTTCTGAAACCTACTCCTTAATGGACGGTGGGCGATCTCCCTCCCACGTCCTTAACTGAAATATTTATCACTCGGCGAATGTGTGTCGACGTGTTACCGGCTGGCTCTCACTAGCATCCTGCGAAAGTCCTCGATGCGATGAGGATGAGCGATTTTAAACCGCTGCAATGGCGGCCGACTGTTCCATTGTTGCCCGTAGGACGATCGTTGAAAACGACTCTCGTATTTGATTTATCGCGCTCTACCTTTACCCGATAGTCGATTATGATAATACGCTCGATAATGCTACGAACATTCGGCTTTCCGACACATTTCCGATGCACGCTAGATGAATACGCGAATATCCCGAACATCGCGATGCTTCGCGCAAAATTCCGTTTAGCAAATGAAGCGGTGTTTACGAAAGGAATTTCAATTTTCACTCAATGTTTATTCTCGTAATCTCGTTATTTTTAACTTTATTATGTAAATATAACGCGCATGTGGAAGACTGATATAAAAATTTGTAAACAGTGGGATTTTTTCCACAAGTAGTCAAATAAACAGTAATTTCATTTAGATGTCTACCTTGCCAGTATTTTGTTGACGATATTTAGCAAATGTTTAATATTGCAGTTCTACGAATTACGTGATTATAAATTATATCGTGTCAAAACGTCATTATCAGTTTTCATTACTGTCATTTTCATTATACATTATATGTATAAAATGTTATAGTAATAGACATTATGCTTTTATCTTTGTATCCAACATATAGATTACTTGAAAAGGGCCAAAACCCATGGTCGAAACGTCGTGATGACTTTTTGAAATAAATTTGGCCAGTTCGCTCGTATATATATACAAACGTTTGTTATAGTAATAGTTGTGTGAATATCAAATTTATTTTAAACTCTACTTTATTTAATACAATACAAGTATTGTTGACGATACATAAAGTTTAATGTTGTGATTTTTCTGTACATTATACGTAGTTTTAAATTATGCTTGACGAATCATTCTTATCAATTTTCGACATTGTCAACTTTATCGTAAATTGTTTATTTATCGAAAATAAATAAACATTTCCACTTTATTAAATGAATCAACGTATATGATAACGACGCGCGATATAACATCGTATTATTCAACTAACGCGCGCGGTTCGAGATTATCGAGTTTGCGGTCGGGGTATTTGCATCTGCGTTCGAAATTAAAAAATCAATTTGATAATTTTGCTCTCGCATCAGCGTAAACACCGCGCGGGCCCCGCGGCAAGTTTTACGCTCGGATTATAGGACCGGAAATTGTCACGAAATACGAATGATATTTTATTCAGTATGCGTCCGCACGTGGCCGCGCGAATTTCCACGACAATAACGCGATTTTCACGGTACACGGTCGACAATCAGTCATGCAATCAACGTTGCTACAAGAATAATCCGTTCCATGGGGCATCTATGGAGTGGACCGTTCGTTACATCAAGCGCGAGTCATCAATTTTATCGGAGCCAGGTAGGGGTGGGAGAATACAAGGAGATCACGTTTGTTACACGGTTAATCTCTTCGAAAAGATTTCCCATTTTATCGCTAATTTTCGTTACGATAGTAAAATGTTATCGCCGTCATTTAAAGACTTATGAAATCTTCTTGGATCTCTCTTGGAAACTTTCTCTTATTCTTGCACCTTTTTCTACATCGGGAGGAAAAGGGGTCGCACGCGCGCGTGTTGGAAATGGAGCTAAATATTAGGAGACACATAATTCCTAATGTATATTATCTTAGGATTTTCCGCGATTATGTTTCGTCGCCCGCCGAAACGGTATAATCGGTATAACGGTCGAACGGCGGGGTCGACTTGTAGATATCGAGGGCCGGAACCCTTGATGGACCCTAAAAGACGGTTTCGCCATCCACGCGAAGGCGAAATCGTGTAACATCGGCCGTGTAATGAGGCCGTTAAAACCGCTTTACGACGTGGATTACAGCCGGGCACGTCGCCCGCATTGTTGGCCCAATCCTCTTTGCGCTCGATAATGAATCTCGCGGGGGGCATAATGTTATCTTTCATCCTGCATTACTCGCCCGTAGCCACCCCAACGTTCGCTCAGCCCTCGGGGGTGAAGATTAAACGTCGGTTACGACAAAACGGACGTATCGAGCCGTCAATAAAAAAAGGAACCGAGGAATTTGGTTATCCGGACACTAATGTCCTTCTAATATTGAGGAGATTAAAATAGAAACTCTGAAATAGCCTTTTCCCATAGTTTAATATCAACTAAAGCGCGTTCATCATCGTACGTAAATGCATGAAAGGAATCGTTACACGGTGCTCCAAGTCTCATTACTCTTGATACTTTCAGAAAGGAAGTTTGAAAAGAAGAGATTATCTGTTTCTGAATATAGCATTTATAACTTTCAATCTTTTTAGAGATCTAAAACGTTGAAATTCCGTGTATGTAAAATATTCAACTCGGAGCATCTCGGGCACAGAGAGTTTAAGCACCTAGAAACGTAAGATATCACATTCATCTTTGCGCGCGCTTCATCATTAAAGTAATATGTGTCTGTCGCTTTGCCACCACAGGTTCCACGATGAGGAACATGCAAATCTCCTCAACGCCATGTGGCTCATCGCCATCACGTTCCTGAGCGTCGGTTTCGGCGACATCGTGCCCAACACATACTGCGGTCGAGGTATAGCCGTCTCCACCGGAATGATGGTAAGGGCAGAACGTAAACTGGCACGAAGTCGCCAGTCGGAGATTCTCACGAATTCTTCTCGCGAATTCTTTTCGATTCGTTCGCTACAACGTCGATGCTAGAGACGTGATGTCTTCCGCCAAGCGTACATGATCTTCTGAGAGACGTAACGCGTCCGTTGCAGGAAAGATCGGAATTGTTTTGAAAGTAATTATGTCTGTCAACATAAAATTCATCACATCTTTGATATCCTCTTTTATTGATTTAACTTCTTATAGAATTTTAACTTGGAACAATTTATATCTCTAATGATTTATCAACGTTTTTACAACTTGACCCTTACATCATATGACTTCTTTTATGTTATTTGACATCACTAACTTGACTTCGACGGAAGAGCACTATGGACTTAATTTCGTAACCCCAATTGAACGTTATTTTTATAATTTTTCATTGACGCACTGAAGAGAATCCAAACCCGAGATCGAAACGTTTGCGATATTCATGCATATTTGAATTTTCATAATAATATATTATTATTTACGCACTGATAACTGCGTGGGCTCTTATTGGCTTTTCTAAATTTGTGATTCAAAATAATTACGGTTGTATATTTTTATTTTAATTAACATTATTTTCTCAAAACGATAGGGATACAAAGGAGATACTTGGATTTCTTCGAACCGTGCGACTGTCTTCATCAAAATTACGAGGATCGCATTACGCGCGTCGTATCGCCGATCCCGCCGGTCATTAATCCTTACCGTAGTTACCGCAAACTGCGGGACACAATATATATACGCGACCGCAACCGAGTCGAGACGCGCGACTCCGCAGGCATGTAACCCGATGTAACTCGCGCGTTAAGCGCCGAGCTTCATTACTGCCGGACAAGCGTAATGAGCGTCGCGAACGGACGATCGATCGATGGTTCGCTCGCTCGTTCGTGTGCCGGACCGTTGCAGATCGCTTCGGCCGTGATTTGTGTGTCGCTGCCGATGTGTTTCGGCGCTTTTGGTTTACGGTCGCATGGTAACCGCCTGTAATTAAAGGCAGTGTAGGGACGCAATAAACGCCAGGTCCGTTCACTCCCTCGGGAAACGGCCCGAGCGTTCCTTATTGTTATCACACTTCCCCCGTCTGTCCCTTCCTCCCTCGATCCCGTTTCGTCCAGCATCACCCGCGCTCCCCGCTAATCCGTTAGACTCGCAACTATCGCCAAGCTTCGACCAGCGCGACTGGTTCCAGCGACGTGAGCTAATTCCTCGTAAACTTCCGATTTCCGAGTACGGCGGTTGTTTCCGGAAGTCCAGTCGCGATCACAATTAACAATACGTTCCGAAACTCGCTTCTCCTACCTTCATGAAACTTCCTCTTTCACTCTCCCCCCTCTCTCCCTTTCTCTCTCTCTCTCTCCCTCTCCTTCTCTCTCTCTCTCTCTCTCTCTCCTTCTCTTCCCCCCTTTCTCTCTTTCTCTCATGTACGTTAATGCGCTCAATGTGTCTGGCAAATTGTATGAAATTACTCTCCACTTGGAGTTTTGGCTATTAGTTTCCAACGGCGAATGAAAGACAATCTCATCTAGAAACATCCTTTCCTTGCAACGAAACAGAATTGCCAGTCCGGCGATTAATGAGACATATTTTAAAAAATGAAATAAATTAATAATACGACTATGATAAAAATTGTTTCATATTATTTGAAATATGTTTCCTTTTAGTATCGATACAAGTTGCATAGTCAATTAACGACTAGAACAATACATTCCTCTCGTTTTCGTTCTACAGCTTGCAAAAAGATTATTACGGTCTTTTGTAGGCTTCGGATGTCTTCGAAAACTCTTCCTTTCAGCGACGATCTCAATTTCTAGCTCGAAATCAAAATATACGCATTTATTCACTCACCGTGTTCATCTCGATTTGAACTTACTTCGTAAGTTCGATTCTTGCTCCCGAAATCGGAGAGAAGACTTTCCGAAGATATTAAAGGACCGCGAGAAGTTGTCGCTGCTGGAGGGATGTATCTTGGATAAAATAAAACGATTCTTTTCATTACGTTTGACTTGAGACTAGGGACCTGAGGGATCGACGAGGGTCGGGAAAAGATCCTCTCGGAAGACGGACGTACGTAAGAGTCTCGGGAATGCGCGACGGGCGGAAGTTCCCAGAATCTAAAAATTTCACGTGAAAGCAGCTCACGAGAGATCGCATTTTTTCGAAATTTCAGGGCGCCGGGTGCACCGCTTTACTGGTGGCAGTCGTCTCCAGGAAGCTCGAGCTTACGCGGGCAGAGAAGCACGTGCACAACTTCATGATGGACACACAATTAACGAAAAGGGTAAGGCTGTTGCCCACGTCCGTAGCGTTACGCTCTAGCATTGTAAGACCTTTGTGTTAACAGCAGCAACTTGTAACATTGTAATACGAAGAAAAGAGAGTTACGCTGCCGTAGCGAAACGCTCGCAACACTTTCGCGACAATATCCCCGCTTATTAACAGATTGTAAAGTAATAGGAGGCATAACAGACTGCGTAATGCAATAGAAATATTCTAATCTCAAATTATTGAATGTAAAATATATATACTGGATAAAACGATTGCAAAAAATTAGCGAGTAATCGGATCGAACGGAGAAAGTACCTGGAATGCCATACCGGGAATACTAGTCTATATATACTAGTCTCATATTAGTCTGTACTAATCTATAATAGTCTATAATAGTCCATACCACTTTTATATCGACCGATATAATGAAGAGATATGTATATGCCTGCTACACTACCCTCCTTTGTGTTAGAAACTTTTTATTTAAACTTTTATTTGGCTCGTAAAATGTAGCTTAAATAGCTTTAAAAAAATTTATTTTCAATCTGTAAACTTGTTATAACTTTTGTGAAACTTTTTGTAAAGTTTTGCTAAAATATAATAATAATAATACAGACGATATATATTCTGATATGTATTCTCATTGTCGAGTAAATTTAATTTTAAAAAGTAATTGAAATACGGGAGATTAAATAAAATTCATGTAAGTAATGATATAAGGATCATGTAAAATGACTCTTTCTTTTAAGTAAATATCCTTGCTTAAACAACGTAGAAGATTAAGCTAGAAATTTTAGTATCCAAGTACCCTTCTGCATTGTAACAATTAACTGTGCGATGTTCTTGCTGTATTGTTTGCTCTGCGCAAGTTTCTGAATTAAGGCGGGCAACTTTTAATGATATGTATAGCAAATAATAAGTTTCCAAAGTAAGATGACAAGTAGTTATAAAAGAAGAAGTAGTTATATCAAATTATCTTGAACATTGTTCCTAGATGATTACGAAACGATATAAGGATCAACGTGTTTTAAATAAAATAGTAGAAGGGATAAAAACCGATGAGTTTGTGATTAACGAACTTATTAATTCGAAGAATTCGAAAAATTCTCAATTCAAGCTCGTTTGAATTTAAATTACAAAGTTCTTAACTAGTTCTTTTTTACTTTATCGTTTCGATATTTACAGTGAAAATTCTTTAATGATGATGGAGATAATGCTTAGCTTTCAACTAAAGACGATATAGAATTTCTTAAGCAAAGAGAACAATATATAGCAAGAACGGACGTAATTGCAAGGGTGGTTTCGAAATTACACCCGTCGACAGTATCCCACAAGAATCAGGAAAGCGAATTAAGCACGTAATGAGAGCATGATGAATATCACTCTCTATGTATATAGCGCGACGTAATTTTCCGGCTGAGCCACGTAATAAGAAAGTATCCCACTGCGAGTAAGGTTGCCTCGGAAATAAGCGGACTGCATGAAGTCGCTTTGACCTTTAGGCAGAACGGACGTCCCTCCGTTGCCAATCTGAATTCTTAATTTTGATGTCGCAGAGAGTATGTCGTGATATTAAGAGTCGCGACGATGGATGTCAGAATTTAAGAAAGAGAAACGGCGAAAATCTGAATTCTGAGAATTTGAGAGAATAACGCGAGAAACAAAGAGTCTAAAAATTCGGAACATCTCAAAGTCAAAATCTAGATTTAATCCCCCCAAAAAAAGAAACTCGAAACATTACGAGAACGACATAAAAATTTGCGATCTTAAGAATCATAAAAAATTCGTGATGTAGAATTTAGAAACTTATGGAAATGTAAGCGTCCTGAAGGATTCCGAATCCAAGTTTGGGCTCAAAAATTTAAATCCTCAAATATTTTTCGGAGTTCCTCCGTATTAGGCGAATAAGAGAAAGCGCGTGTCGAAGTGAAGACTATTGTCGTATCGCTTATCCAGATAACAGATCGATAATTGGAATGAACAAATCGGCTTGTGTCATTGTCATTTTAGCCTTCGTCACCGCGAAAGGAACGTGACGTCGGTCGATTTAATCTCAACAAGCTCCTAAATAAATAAAAAGGCGACTCGCGGAGCGAGTAATAAAGCGTTTGCTAGAAACAACTCGCGAGTTTCCGATGTCGCGCGAAAAATTTTGCCATCTCTAGAACACTTTATAACAATAACGGACGCCATAATTCACCGCCGCGTTTCATTGATCCTAAATTACAAGTTGAAAAGTCGGCCGCCTGTGCAGTTGGGACTTGAGCGGAGAATATTAGAAGCTCGGAAATACAAGAACTCGAGGAGTTTCGTGCCCTCTGGGATACGAGATTTGGAAAGTGATGGCGCGATCTGATTTTAAAAACAAAAATAGAACTAACGGACTTGCAGATCGCTCTTCGTAGGCTCGGAAAATATCAGAAACTATCCGTTTAGAGTCTGCAAAAAAATGCAGGAGCCGGAAAAGTGGACGATTCCGTCACTGTTGAACTTGACAACCCGTTGCACAAGTTCCGCAGATCGTGACACAATCGATCGGCCGATGTCAGAAGTGAAGAGTTAATGCGGCGATTCGTAACCCTTCCGCACGCGAGGGCAGGCAGACTTCATTTAAAAATATTCCGGATCGTTGCGCCCGGATCGCTCGCGAAATAATACATTCGAAAATATTTTTTTTCACAATATTCCGGGAAACCGCTTTAATTAAACGGGGCTTTAATTAAACTCGAAATATTCCATTCGTTTAGGATTTAGATTGATCGAACGTTCCGCGCGAACGTGAGCGCGGTTGCATAAGTACGGCCGCTTCTCTCCACCTCCGGATCGAAGCCTTCAACCATACGGCTACTGAAATAATTATTAGCCAGCGTTTATTTATAAACCTTGCAAATATCAAGGAGTGGTAACGTAGAGCTATACACGTGACCGTATCGACGAGTCTTTTTACGCCGTTTTAACCCTCGGACGCATATCGCTTTTTTTCACGTCATTGCATAAGCGGAATCGATCTGATCCCATCAGCGCAGCAACAAAACAAACGTCAGTCCTCTCGGAACGCTTTTTTTCTTCTTTCTCGGCCGTGTAAGATTTGTGTAACGAGCGTAGATGTTTTTTTTCTCGATATAGAACGCGTGGCGCGACGTAGCGATCGAGAAACATGATCTTGCAATTTTCTTTTTAATTGACACTTATACGAGACGAAAATACTCGTGTAACTGAGAATGCATATTCCCAACGGGCTATTAATTATTCTTCAAGTCTATCCCCCCCAAGATCTTGAAAGGGATAATTGACCGTGACATTGAGTCTCATAGTTAACGAGTTGCGCAATTAATACTATAGCATAATGTTTACTTGGCGAATATAGTTTGAATAATTCTGTCTCGAATTGCGAAGGCACGTATTATACGGTCCGCGCGCCGTATTCTCTGTCTTTTATTCTATAAATAAAATTATCTAACCCTGAGGACGTAATAAATGATCTCTTCATCGTCTAGGGTAGAAACTTTGAAAACTTTTCAAAGCCTTAAGAGCGAGGATATATTTCCGATAAAATATTGATATGATCCCAGAGACCGTTAGACATCGACGAAGGGGTTTAGTGCTGAAGGGGCTTGAGTGACAAACGCTGTCCGCTCTGTTGCAGTTGAAGAACGCCGCAGCGAACGTGTTGCGGGAAACGTGGCTGATTTACAAGCACACCCGCCTGGTAAAACGCGTCAATCCCGGACGCGTGCGGACCCATCAGCGGAAATTCCTGTTAGCCATATACGCGTAAGTCGATACCACTCCGGACACCGTCGTATTAGATCACCTAGTAGTTAGGCCAGCACGTAATCGCGACCCTCTCTCGCAACTACGTCGAAATTTCAGACTCAGAAAGGTGAAAATGGATCAGCGTAAATTGATGGACAACGCCAACACTATAACGGACATGGCCAAGGTGAGACACGGTGCTAACGAGGGAAACCACCCGCTCGTAAAGCTCGATGGAATATTGCAGCAGCGTACGAAGGGGATTGAAAGGGATTACATTTCAAAGCTCTCGTGGCTGCTTAGATAGAACAGCTCTCCTCCAAATGAGGATTTTGTCAATTATTCCCTTTTTTAGCCCAAAAGAAATTTAGTTCTATAGAATCAATAACGTTATCATATATTTGTTTAAAGACGTGATTTAGTTTTTCATAATAGTTATGTAAAATAAGCGATTTATCGCAAAACGCAACATTGTCTACGTTTCCACGTTATCGCGAGTAGGTGAGCGCCTTGCTGTATCTAATATATTGTCTGGTCCATGCCGACAGACGCAAAACACCGTCTACGAGATTGTCTCGGACATGAGCACGCGGCAGGACGCGGTGGAGGAGCGTCTGGTGGGTCTGGAGGACCGTTTGGTCGGCCTAGAGGAGAAGCTGACCTCGCTGCAGGGCCAGCTGGAGCTGTTGCCCGAGGAGCTGACCCGCTGCCTGGCGCAGCATGCCGAACGGATGGAGCAGCGGCGTAACTTCCTCCACCCGGACACAGCGGTAGCCATGGCGGCTTCCGGCGGTGGCGGCGGCGGTGGTGGTGGAGGAGCGATCTCGTCAGGCACGAGCCTGGGCGTTTCCGGCGGCGGCAACATCGCGTCCGCCGCACACCACCCCCTCGCCAGCCTCTCCAACTCACCCCTGCTGCCGCACTCGCGCAGCGTGCCCAGCGCGCCCAGCACCATGTCCCTGCACCCGTGGCCGGTCAGCCCGGTCCTACCGCCCGTTTCCAGCCGTACGCCCCACCTGGTGCCGGAAACCGGCAGGCATCACGGCCTCAGTCACTCCGCCACGGTGACCACCACGACCTCGCAGTCGGCCACCAGGCTCACTTCGCAGGCCGGCATGGGTGGGCTAGGCAACAGCCAAGGCTCGGACACGTCGGCGCACAGCTGAGTCTCGTCTCTGCAGCCGCAGCACTCGTACTAAGGCCCCTCGCTGGTTTTGCCCGTGATCACGCCGCGCGGCCGTGTCCACGGGTTGCCAATTAATGCCAATGCGTCGCCGACAGGACGGTATCGCAGTTGATACAGTGCTGCCGGGGATACGATCGCGCTATGATCGGCCGGAGGCTCGCTCATCGCACAAATGAATGCGAGAACTCCCGTCTGGAGCAGTGTATCCTCGTCTGCGTCAACCACTTGGCGGTCCGCTGTAATCGGACAGTCCGTATCTAATCGCCAAATCTAATCGGTGGTTTGCACGAACACGCGTCGGTGCTTTTGCCGAGGAACGTTTCAGGAGAAGCAATTTCAACCGTGGGTTCGCTTCCGATTGGAAAATAGTTGTTTCGAAGGGGGCTATCGATCGTGCCATCCAACAACGGATTCCGCGCACAGATTTATAAATTAATTCGTATACGTACGAATTTTTTGGAGTCCCCATCTCCTCGCTATTGGCGACCTATTTTTGTAAATCCCAAAGTAAAGCAGTTGAAATCTCCTGCTCGGAGCGAAAGTTTCGTACGGAGCAACATTGTTAAGGTCCGTGATTTGTTTTTTTTATACGGACCATAGTCTGGAAATATAATTCTCAAGAACACACTGCGCTAAACGGGAGTTCTGCGGTAGCCAGGCCGATCAGACACGGCCGTCCGTCCGTTTCCCGTGCAAAACTCGTCTAACGATGGGTTTTCTTGCGTCCCGCGCGTACCTTCGAGCTCTCTTCTTTAAAAAGCCTATGAGATCCAACTAGGATGGCGCAGCAAGCGATCGTAAGAGGATTCGGATTCAGAAATTGCGCGTGTTTTTCAACGTAGCTGTAAATCATAAAATCACTCGGTATTCATCCTTTTTGCACCAGACTCCTCAATTATCTGGTTTTTCCGGTTTTCCGCGAAAGGTCGCGTCCAAATCTCTCGACTCTTCTGATCGCCTACTCCTGTCGATCCCTTCCAACCCCCGACCCTATACTCGCCAATCCTGGCAGGAGTACGCGATCACGGGAGGGAGATCGTGGCAGGATTGAAGATGATTGAAAGAGAAGAAGCGATCGATTCGATCGATTCCAGGCGAATGAAGTGAAAGAGGGGAACTCCCAGGGTACGCGCGGCTTCTTCCACTGGCTGCGCGCTGCTCCCCTGCCCAACTTGCGTGCCTGAATAACTGTTTTCTTAATAATTAAATGTACATTCGACACACAGGAACTCCACCTTGTATCTCTGTATACCTCGTGAAGAGCGCGAACCGGCATAACGTGCGTGTACAGGAAGCGCGTGCGGACAAGGACTGGCCCGGAGGTGATCCAAGCTGGCTCTTAAAGCCTCGCGCTTAATTAAGGTAAAACCGTCCCTCCCCTCCTCCCACCCCACCCTCCCCCACCTGAGAGGCAGAGGCACTTAAAGGGCCGCTGTTGTATTTGTACCTAGAGCTAACGTCTAGAACTAAAACTAAAGTGAAACGATTTTCAGCCCCGAGGTAACATAACGACGATCCTCGCGTACGGTGATCCGTACGCAACGATCCTCGTACATCCGGTTCTAGACGCCGGCGACTCGCGCGACTCGCAACTGCTACATTTGAACGGCTCGTCGAACTCGCGAGTTCCGCTCCGTTCGCGTTAAGTAGGAACATCGAAGGTTCTCGCGGGTCGTGCCGTTCTCAAATGTAGAAGAAAATAGACTCGGGATTGCGCGTCTAAATCGCGCAGACATGTGATACCGATTATCTAATTCATGAATTGCCTTTACTTTAGTTACATATTGTCGCACACGCGCGTACATTCTTCCTCTCTATTATTTTTCCATTAGAAAATCCATCCCTCCCGGTCTTGCCTGCCTGCGTCGCTAAATTCGATGACAAGTCGAACACGTTATTTGTATAAAGCGACGCGTCTCTTCACGTCCAAGTTTCGCGTCTGTCCTGTTTCTCTAAGAGGGCGTTTAGAGGCGCGCTTTAAGGGCCGGTGCGAAAAACCGACGGGTGTCCAGGAAACGTATATAGAGAGAGAATGCAAAGTGATCTTAACCGCTTTAACGTCCGTAGGTTATATAGGATATTATATTGTTAGGTGTATACTTGTACATGGCGCACGGGTACAAAAAAAGCGGCTACGTTTCCACTGAGGGGAAGAGGGAGGGTGGGAGGGAGGGAGGGGGTGGGCGCTGAAGATTTTTTATAATGGGATCGCGACCGCGCGGGGTTAGCGCGGCGCGGCGCGGGGTAGGCTTAATTAAATGGATCGACCAGACAATGGGGAAACTGATTATTTGCCAACGACTTCCGGTTCGGAAGTGTTCACCAGGCTTCCTCGTTCGCGGTTGCTAATCGTCGCCGCGTTTGAACACGCCTGCATTAATTTACGAGCGCTCACGTATATGGAGAGTAATATAGATTATGCAGGAGCACCGCAGCACATTGCTTTTCCTCATAATTATCGCTCTTAATAATTCTGCGAATCTCTCTCTCTCTCTCTCTCATCTCTCTATCTATCTATTTATTTATCTATCTATCTATTTCTATTTTTATTTCTATCTCTATTTCTCTCTATCTATCTATCTATCTCGCTCTATATCTCTTTTTCTATCTCCTTTTTCTTGGAAGCAACCGGTAAAACTCGCGAAACTCGAAATCTCCGATTATTTGGCGAAAAGGAAACGTTGAATGAGGAAGTCTGGGAAAGCACCGAAGGTATCCCGAAGGGCGTCCCGAGAGGGACACGAACACGCGCTCACGATCGTGCAATTGTGCGATCTGAAGAGCCCGGATCTGGAGCGAAGAGATCCGGATTTATCGAGCGACGCGGTTCGGGTTCCTTCCGGTGCGCGACGTACGTTCGCTGTAATTCGCAGCGCTTATTCTTTCCAACGCGATATTTGTCCCGAAGATGTTCAGATCTCGACGTATCGGCACGATGGTATTTTGCTAGCGCAACCACAACCGCACGCGACAACCGAGATTCTATCGGGGCTCTGCGAGACGAGCTCGAGCGTAGGGTTCTCTCATCCCTTCAGCATCGAAATTGGACGTAAAACGCAGCTAAAAATTAACTTTGAATTGCTCTCTGCAGAAAAAAGCTATAGATCACCGGGAGCTAGCTCGCGAATTTATTCGCAAAATTGAATTAATTTCGAAATTGAGTCTTTAAAGGCGAAGATAAGTTTAAAAGTCATCGAGGAACGTTTAGAAGAAGATATTCAGTCTAATCGAATAATCTGATTTCCACTTCGGCCCGTTTAATTTAAATTTACTTTGCTTTTTTACCGCTAATTAATGCAACGTCAATTTCTCAGATTTGGTTAACATTAATCTTATTAGTATCTATCAATGAATTTTGCGGAAGGGAGGGGAGAAAGATCGCTCGAGTCGTCTTCATCCTCGGCCGTTCACAAGGAAAAGCTCACGCGGAAAAAGCTCACTTGCGCGGATAAAGTTGGGACCTGGTTTGTCTTGTCCGTCATCGTTTCATTTCGAAAGCGTAGTTTCGCGGCTAATCGCAATGCGAAACGGGACCAAAACAGACACAATTTTCACAACGTTCTCATACCCTCTCTCTCTCTCTCTCTCTCTCTCTCTCTCTCCTCTTTTTCTCTTGCTCTCCTTTTCTTACAATTGAACAGATGTTTCATTCAGATAAAAGAGGTGAATAAGAACTAAAAGGTTAAAAAAGCAATTCGATAATTAAAAATACTTGGCTTACCTTTAGTGTATTGGGAATTTATTCAGAGATATAAAGATGATTTCTTTATTTGACAATGACAGATATTTTAACTCATAAAAGAAGAATTTTATGAATAAGAGGTGAGTAAGAACTAAAAGGTTAAAAATGCAGTTCGATGATTAAATATACTTGGCTTACCTTCAGTATATTGGAAATTTATTTAGAGATGTAAAGATGATTTCCTTATTTGACAATGACAGATATTTCAACTGATAAAAGAAGAATTTTATTACTAATAACTTTTTTATTTTGTATTCTCAAATAAATTGTTTGAGAGCAATCTTTTATCTAACGTAAGAATTCGTAGAAATTCTTCTTTCTTCCTGAAAAAGACTGTATCAAACCTTTGCCATCTACAACTCATCACACTTTTACGACGTTTCTATTTAAGCTTATATCTTTTATCCACTTGACTTGATTTCGCCAAAGATGTCGAATAATTTATTTGAAGATACGAATGAAAGACAAAGGATTTATTCGAAAGCTTTCTCGTGTAATTGATAGCTCGAGTTAAATTGAAAAATGTTTAATGTTTAACTTTTTTAATTTTTTAATTGAAAAAGAAGACTATCTCTGTTTTCACAGAATGTATTTTTAGTATTCGAAGGGAATATGTCCGCGCGAACTGTCATTTATTCAACCTCTCTCTATCTGAATGAAATTTTCAATCCGAATAGTGTCCACAGCTCCGCTTTCTTCCTTCCATTCATCTCTAATTCTCCTCGAACTTTTCCTGCCTCTCTTTTCCCTTTTTTTATCTCCCGCCTTCTTGTTTCTTATCCTATCTTCGCATCCTTCAAGGAGCATTCCTATTTCGCGCGCGACTCAACGCACTGGACACGACAACTCCACGATATTTTTATATAGATTTCTTAAAAGTGCATTATGGTGCCAGGAAGACCACGCCAAGTATAAAAACGTAAACATAAAACAGTCTCAATATTGGATTCTTAGGTGATAGACACCGACTCTACGATATTGTTAGTACGTAATAACGTGGATATGTAGATGATTACCGAGCTCTTCGACGTAATGAAGCTGCATGACATCACGATGAAGGCAATGAAGGAGAGAAAAGAACTGCAATCGGGAAAACAAATGCGCTTATCGGAAGCTGCATTTAGAGTACACACAATGAAAGTTTGATAATAGATTGATTTCTTGTTATTGGATATATATCAAGTATTTCGCGATGTCTGCTTCGGATTTTCGTGATTTATATTAATGAATTTAGAATCGACCTTTCCTCCGTTAAAACATTATCGATATAATTACGAAATAATTAAACTTGAAGCTAACTGATTATATTCTGAGTTTAATTAAAGTATTTTTGTAATCTAAATTCTCAATAAAGCATTATTGATTATTCTTCGAATTTACATTTAACTAAAATAATGTCTACTGAGATAATTATACATTAATATTTTATTATCTTTTTAAAATTTTTAAAGTTAATTAAATTTCTTTTATTACCTTTTTTAAATTTTTAACTTATTATAATTCTATGATATTATATATTACTCTGTATAGAGTAACTTTGCAATAATGCTTTAGTTTCCAATTTTAGAGAAAGGAAACCCGAATCCGAAATCTGTCAAAACTCCAGAATTTTGATGCATGCTCAACGAAATACTCTATATAATATCTTTCATTGATCTTATTTACTCCTTCAAAAATTCTGACACGTTTTGACATGTTAAATATCTATCTATATCATATTAGGCTTACGGAACTTCAAATCTCGAAAGTTAGAATCTCTTTACGAGACTTTAAAATTTATATTGGTAATAATGGACCTTCTCAGCTTTTAATACTCGGAATCTATTGATCCTTCGAACTTTGATCTATAAAATTTACATATGTAAATTTTTGAAATAGGTGCTTCAAATAATGGAGATCCTAAGGATTTTAATTTCTCGAAATAGTGGAGATCCTGTGAGCTTCAGATCTTTAGAACTGCGGTTCCTTGATATAACAAGCCTCGTTGAAAAATTATGAAAACTTTCGAACTATGAAAGAGCTTTCAGTCTTCGCGGAATTACGGATCCGCAGGATGTTACTACGTTCGTTTTA
This sequence comes from Aphaenogaster rudis, assembly GCA_003063815.1. Lineage (NCBI taxonomy): Eukaryota > Metazoa > Arthropoda > Insecta > Hymenoptera > Formicidae > Aphaenogaster > Aphaenogaster rudis. The sequence continues at coordinate 483,574 of NJRL01000164.1, forward strand.
GGAACTTATAAAACTATGCCGCTTTTTTAAAAGAACACGGGGTCCTTGGAACTCCGACTCTCGTTTGACGAAACGTGTAGGATCGGAATCTTCGCAGCCTTAAAATTTCAAACTTAGGCACTCGTAAATTTTTCACTCCATGAATTTTTAAATTAACGAATTCGCGACAGTTAATTTAGCGCGCACGAAGCGTGAGAACGGAACGGTCACTCCTTTCTTTTCGCGCATCTTTAATCATCCCAATTCATTAACCAGAATCGAAAGGACGATCGATTTCCGATGTGGACTATGTTGACGTTTAACTGGCCGAACCGCACGATACTTCACACGAAGGGCGGAAGAAAGAGGTCGAAGATGTCGAAGATCGAAAGTCGGTGATCGACTTAATTCTTTACACGCAGTGTTAAACGGTAAGAAAAAAAAAAAGAAAAAATATATATTAAACGAGTCGCGAGGAGCAGAAAAAAAGAGTTTAGCGCGCGCGAGCGCAGCCTCGGGCGTATTTATATGAGCATTACGGTTATTACTATCTATATTCGTTTATGATTGTTATTGTTATGATTATTAACGAATTATCGTCACGGCGATGAATAACGGTAGCGTTTAAACGATTTTAACTCTCAGAGAGACACTTTACGGGAGATCTTATACCAATATTATATACCTAGAGCTGGGCTGTCGCCGTCTAACTGTTACGTAAAATGACCAACAACTATTAAAGTAACGTATTACCTATTAATCTGTAGGGTGACCTAGTGACCATGTATTAAGGAAACATGTTGTTTTTAACGAGCCTCCTTTTTCCTCTATCTCTATCTCTATATCCCTATTTCCTATCTCTCTACCTCTCTTTCTCTCTCTACTTGGAGAGCATTTGGAAGAACCCACATAAGACGCAGCGTAACGCGCACCGTTGTTATATCTACTCGTGCCAGGCTGTTAATATCATCGTCATCGTCATCGCCATGCACGCGATCCCGAAAGTTCAATCTGCCGCCAATCTCGCTCACTTAAATCGATTCATCGCATCAAAAATATCGTCGATCTCCAATCTCCAAATACGGGAGTCCAGAATTTTGGCGACCAGCTTCTTCAATACACGCATAGGCTTGCATCTCCGAGACCCCCCAAGTAGCACAGTGATGTCAAAACATGACATAGTGACGTCTATTTTAGTCTAGACGTCAGTATGTCTTTTGACGTCAGTCTGTTACTTGAGTCATTGAACCTAACCGCAGCAAATTCTGCAATCACGACTCCATACATCTAGCGGACTGTTGGAACTTGAAATTCCTGAAAAAATCTATCTTTAAAACTCGATGTTTTTCCGCGAAATGTGTGCCCTCTGTTCTCCTTGCCCTCCTGATTTCCGAAACCTCGGAAACCTGAGGTCTTCTCGTCTTCGACCGGGTTAGTCAGAGGGTCAAGGTTTTGGAATCGTAAAACTCGAGGAAGAAATATCTCGAAATCTCTCGGAACATTATCTCTTCGTCATCGAGCGAATATAAATACGCAGGGCCGTGCAAAGGGTTTTCGAGGCCTTGGTGTGCAAAGGTAAAGATGGGGTCCTTTATCTATTCATGATTTAATATTAAAAATTGAATATTAAAAAGAATCCTATAAAGGATTTAAAAATGTAATAAAACAGCATAATTAAAATTATATTTATTTATAAATAAATACATTTTCCAAAAGAAAAATAGAATACCACAAAACTGTATAAAACGTAAATAGAATTTCATAAAATGTTAATAGAACAAATAGGAATTTACATATAATTCATAAATAGAACTACACAAATAGAATTTTATATTTCTATAGTAAATTAAAAATTTTTTATTCAACTTCGATCGGTTAGCAAAAAATTGCATTACCGATTTATTTAAACAATGAAGATTTCATTAAAAATTTAAATTATAAATATAATTTGGATACAAAATTTTAAATTGGATATAAATAATAGTTATATCTTAATCGAAAGGACCCCGCAGAATTCTTATGGGAAATGGCTTTCGGCTAATTTTTCTGAAAATTTGATATATGATAGTTCTCAACACGTAGAACAAAAGTGTCAATGGGCCCAAAGTCCGATGACGAGTAGTTTTCGAGATGCAGTACCCCAAAGTTGGGCTTTTCATCCCTTATGCAGCGTAGTGCGGGTGCAGTAATGCACGTGCGTGTTAATTGAAAGTGTAATAATACATTTTTACATATATTGCGTATTGTAAAAAATCATTTCTAAGAAGTTTCGGACATTAATATTTGAGAAATAAACAAGTTTCATAAGGCATCCCATTATGCACCGCATAAAATCCATATTAAGGTTAACTCACGTTTTCGAAAAACAATAATTTCGTCTTTTCGAACTATTCTTTTGTAGTAAAACTTGTATTTTCCTTATAGTGGATATTTCAAAAAATATTTTAGTGCCAAACAAAGTTTATTTATTTATTTTTAATACGTTGTAAACTTGTATAAACCTTAGCGTTCCCGTTATGCCCCGGGTTCCCTTACCTAGAGTACGAGCTCCAGACTGACATGTACAGTAATACCCATTGATTGGATCATTGGCATTGTCAGCAGCATTTTCATCATCCAACAACAATGTATAAATACCGAAATAAGGAATCGCGGGCATATAAACTCATAAGTATACGTTTTCAAGCCGATCCTTATTCCCCAAATAATGCACACACACACACACACACACACACACACACACACACACACACACACGCACACGCACACGCACACACGAACATGTATACCTATTTTAATCGCATGCAGCATCGTACATCGACATCATTACTGCACCCGCACTACGCTGCATAAGGGATGAAAAGCCCAACTTTGGGGTGCTGCATCTCGAAAACTACTCGTCATCGAACTTTGGGCCCATTGACACTTTTGTTCTACGTGTTGAGAACTATCATATATCAAATTTTCAGAAAAATTAGCCGAAAGCCATTTTCCATAAGGATTCTGCGAGGTCCTTTCGTGCTCTCTCCCCCCTTTGTCCGGCCCTGTAAACACGCGTTTTGAACTACACGTAGGACATTATAATCCTCCATAATTTTCGTCATTAAAATTCAGTGTCGCTGGACGTGCGCTATAATGTGGGCCCGCATTATAATCTTCGCTATCAATATTCAGCATCGTTCGACTATTATATCCATTTCTATCATGTACACGACACCACACCATCGACAGCGTTCATAGATCTTGGAACAACGGACTACTACTAACGACTATGGAGAAAGTTTCCTCCCTACAGGTTTAGGGCAATAGGTCTATATATAACATACATATACCCTCCCCAGATACCATATACATGTATTCTAACTCAGCTAATATAATATCGCGTAAGTTGTTACTACTAGTTAGTCTCGATTACTTTTACGACGGCGGACATAGGGCAAGGCACAAATTAGTATACATAATTACGTACTTATATATACATGAAAAGTCTATATACAGATATAAAAGTAAAATAAAGTACGTATTGAGTAAACTGAGGACACACACACATACACACACACACACACATACATTCGTTAGAAAGGACGAGAGCGCACCGTTTAAAAAGGCATACGAGTGCTATCATCGCGCCGTAGAAAAACAAAAAAAAGAAACAAACAAACAAACTCGTAGGGCTAAAGTGGTTTTGATACTATACGAAGCACTGAGAGCGAACTTTTCTTACGACGAGACTTAACGATATTTTTTTAGACTCCGCTAACGAATCGACTAAAAAAAAATAGTAAAAACTATGTTAATCGCGCGCACGCCAATCGCGGCGATCGGAACTTCGTCGACCGGTTAACGCGTTCCTATCAACGATCCAGCCGATTTTCCCACCTCTCACCTGATCGACACGCATCATCGACGAGCGTACGCGGACCGTTCGAGACCCCTGAAACCAACGGAGCCTTCCTCGACTCCGGGATTCGAGGCCTCCGAGCTCTGGATTCGGGAAAGCCGAAAGTCTGCGGAATTCTGTCTTCGGATAAATCTTGAAGTTCTGAGACTTCGGATCGAGCGGTAATTGCGATAAGAACTTCGAGTTGGATCACGAGTTGAAATTAGCAAACGTGGAGCATTAACTCTGAGGTTCCTGAAGGCAGGCGTATCCTCAAAACTCCGGATTTTCAGAAGTTTTCAGTCAGGTGGGTTCTGGAATACTTGAAACACGTTGGACTCGGAAGCGTTAGATCGTTAGCTTTGGACTTGCCCCCGTAGGATTTCGAATCCTCGCATTCTTAGGTGTTTATCGTTTGAAGTATTTGCGGATCTTCTTTTCCAATGTTTCCGCGTTAATTAGAGTCAGATTGATACCGTACCATGGCCCACAACCGAATGTTCAACGCTATAACGTTATTATTATCCACCACGCAAGTCGAAAAATTCCAGAGACGGATACATATACATACACGTAGAAATAAAATACGCTTAAAAACAACTCGGGGCGTTTCGGAAAGTTTTGCTACGTCTCTGAGATTTACTATGACGACGTATTGAACGACGTACAAGATACTGCCCGCCAATCCCGGAAGAAACGCATCGTTAGACATCCCTTTTTCACGCAGCCGTTAAAAATACGCGACCCTTCTTCCTCACTCAAATACGCGAACTCGCATTTTGCATTTTTTGCATACTGTGAGAAAGGACGCAGGATGAGAGAAATTGTCATCGTTGCAGTCCTCGCAGTTTCTTGAAGGAAATCAAGTCGCAGTTGCTACCAAATGATTTCCGAACCCTCCCCGTGAAATTACTTTCGACATTATTTCGACGTGATTTTTCGAGATGAGAGAGACAAGTGGTTAAGGAAAAAGAGCCAAAGTACTTTGAGAACAGTGTACACGCACGTAAACATTTCATTTTTACCTCGCAGTATATTTTAAGGGAGAAAGACTATAAACTTCATAAATAAAAAGCAAAATATAAACTTTATAATTATTAAAATTGTGGTTAGAAAAAAGATTGATTTTCTTCACAGCAGTATTGCTGCCGATGCGCTCTTTTTCCGATTACCGTCTCAATCGTCGTCACCACGACTCTTAATTTTCGCAGGCGTGTTTCCTAAAATGATTTGGGCATATTCTTTCCGATCGTCGAATCTCCCGTTCACGCTCATACACAAATAACGTATCGCCATCAACGATCCTCAGACTCCGATCGGTCTCTCCTTCATCAAGCTCGTATTCGCGCTGTGTAATCGATACTTCGAAACCCAGGCGATTAGTGAAGCGATTATCCCGCACGGGGATGCGGGGGTTCCACTCGAAAGACTTCTTCTACGCTGCATCTTCTGTGTATCCTTTCGATATTGAGCCGGCTCAACAGGTCGAGCTCGCGAGGAAGTAGCACACAGGGTGTCGTGTTAAAATCTACATCGTTACTCGAGAATCATGTAAGCGCGATATGCGGTTGGACGGATTGTTCTTATAGTTATAATTGTATAATTACAGAAACATAACACGTTTGCATCACGGAGTGTCCCAGGACCAGCGGCGAGCCTGTCCTTCATTTGCGTTCTTTGACCAATTTGGAATCGTAGACGAACGGGGACTGGTTAAGATCTCTGGGACACCCTGTATTCGTAAATTAAAGATCCTTTCTTTCGGCGGAGATATAGTGGTGACCGCGAGTGTTAGAATGACGACGATCTCTGATTTGAAATTCGTATCCCTGTAATTTCGACTTCGCAGGAACTTGAATTCTTAAAAGTTAGTTCAGGGGAACTCGCTGTCTCCGAGGCATTAGCGTAATTTCGGAAAATCCTTAAAACTGCGAATAGAGTCCGGGATGCAAATGCATTCGGGACTCTGAGCCCGCGGAATGTTGAGTAATCGCCGTATTTCCTAGACCCTTGGGCTCCTCAAATAAGATACTTTGCGTAATCTTAGAAACTTGCGAGCTTTAAGTCCCTTAATTTGAAAACGTACGAAACCCCTTTGGAACGTCACCGACTCCCAGATCTTTATGATTAAATTATATATACATATATACATATATATATTTTTAGGCGTAATATATGATTATAACTATGCCTCACGTCGAGCTGAGAGACGCGACGATCAAGTCACTTGTCGAAGCAGTCAGGCGTTTCTGTGATTCCTAGACTTGAACGGTGTAACGACGCTGAGGTTCTCACACTTTTAACAAAGAAATTCACGTGGGCGATAGCGCTCGTCCTGCGTCAGGACCCGCCGAGATCCTGGCGAACGGGGTTTACTTTCCATTCATAGCCATTCGAGTGCCAACCCGAGACTTGACTCTTTGAATACTAGACAAAGAAGAAGCGATCCTCGTGAGAGACTTTGCGTTTCTTCTTTTTTTCATCGTTTGATTAACTGTTTCAATCGACTAAATTTTACCCTTTTGTGTGATCTTTATTGGTTCGTAAAATTATTCGTAAAGCTATGCGTAATTGCGCGGATATGCACATATAACTATGTTTTAGCCTAACAAATAAAATGTTAGCAGTATGCCAGCAATTTGCCAGCAAATTCGAGCAAAATATTGCAGATTGTCAATCATCTGCTTCAGCGTTAAATTATTCTGCCAGTAAAGCCTGCCGACATTTGACAACAGATTGCCAGCAGAATCAGTCATTCCGTAATTATTTAAATAGAATATATCATTTAAATACGAAGTGACAGATTTTGCTCGGTTTCTGTAGTCACTCTGTCATCATATTTCGTTAACAGATTCTGTTATATTTCTGCTGGCATTTTGCCGGCAAAATTTGTAATATACACTTTACGAAATCCGATTTTGACAGATTGGCTATCTGCATATATTTATGACGAAATTATGCAATATAAATGATGACAGTGGCGTAAGTGCCGAAAATCTGCGTTACGGCAAGTATTTCAAGGGTGAAGTATCGAAACTCGCTACTAATTATAATTATAATTAGCGTCCATACGGGGCGCGTTATTATAATCACGATTAATAGTTTAGGACGACGGGACAAGGATGCTATCGTCCGCGTCGCTTTAAGGAACAAATCCCACGCAACGAATCTTGAAAGTAGTCAATATCTAATCAATTCTGAGGATAGGATCAACTCTCTTAGGGGATAATTAAATGGAAGGAGACGAAGGGAGGGAAGCATAACCCCAGTAAATTTGTAGGCGAGAGGACGTTTTTCGACGGAGAACAATTAAGTATCTTCCATTATTAGAGACTCGACATCAACGGTGGAGAGCGTTGCGGACGAGTTTGCCATAAAATGTGGGGTGCGATTAATGCGAGGAAGTGTGTACATACGTCACGTGTATTTAATTATAATAGCGACGACAGAAACGTAGCGCATATTTTTAAAGGAGAGAAAATATACGAACGCCATGGCACTAAGCGACCGATTAAATTGCGAATCCCGCGTTAAAAATAGGGCCCGGTCGATACTCTTTAAAAACTAGCGTTAATCACGAAGCTGATCGATCATTATTAACGAGGGACGGAACGCGCGTATGTAAACTATTACGATGTCTATGAACCAACGCGTTTTCATGCCGAGAACAAATAAATTTGCAAGTCGGAAGGATTGTGTTATGGATCTTTTTATTATCCCCTCCACCCTCGTCGAGCCCTACGATTAACTCACTATAGTGAAGAAAAGCAAAAAGAAAATTGAATTACAAATAGGAGAAAAGACTGAAAAGTTTAACGATGCATTTTGGAGATCGTAAGATAAAGCTATCTATAAAATAATTTATTATAAAATTTAAAATTAATTTGGTACGTTTCGACTTACTTAGTCATCCTCAGCCAAATATGTAATACATATATAAAAATTATAAATAAGAAATTACATCAATATATAAAGTAAAA
>NJRL01000165.1:0-21784 GCA_003063815.1 Aphaenogaster rudis
GCTATGCATTTCATGTGCGATGGGCTTTATTGGTCGGATCTTGTTTATGTCCATAGTGGCTGTGTTCGAAAATTTACTGCCAGTACTAAAAATGTATAGTGCATGTAACGTATGCTGCAGATTTTCAGTGCAGTAAATTTTAGAACATAGGCCGGTATTCATAGTCCGTTCTTATATTTAAGACCGACTTAAGTACAGTCTTAAGATGTGATGAACCAATCACAGAGCCGTATTAGCGTCTTAAGATATTACTTAAGACGGTCTTGAAATAAGATTGGACTATGAATACCGGCCATAGCCAATGTCGCACTGGTCACACTTATGGCGCTCGGTGCAAAACGTACCTAAGGTTACAGACCTACCGTACATAACATTACAAATATTACGATCCCAAAATTCCCATCCCATCCCATCAGATCTCGTCGAGTATACTGGAGTATACGAGGAGGGGGACAATACGCAACAGCAGAGTTATCGTGACTCGCGGGGATTCGAAAAAACAAATGAACCTGGTCTACAGTCAGTGCGTTATCTGGCGTTATCGAACGAAGCTCCTCGAGGAGCGATATTTTGTGCCACGGAAGGAGCAGACATATGCGAAGGAAGACGTACGCGACTCTTTCGGCTGTCATAACACTGGAATGTAAGTGTGCTGCGCGTACTCGATTTTACACAGTACCTACGTCGTGTATACATATGACGCATATCACGACGCATCGAGGGTGGCCTTTCACTCACACCATCGTTATCAGCTCCACTTTCGAATCATATCGCAACGTATTTTTAAGCATTTTCAGATTATCAGTAAAATGATATATTAGAATTAGTAAAGTTTGTAAAATGTACGAAAATAAGAATATGTCAGCGATTCAAGCACCATTTGAGCATAAGCATCTTTTTAAAAAAAATCTAATGGGTTACACATTGCTACATTGCAATATTTAGCAATAATAATTTTCTGAATTTTTAGAAAACCATATGGATTGCTGTTTTGCCAATCAATATGATAGCTCTCAAATTACGGAGACATTCCCAAATGTCTCTAGTCCAGAAATGTTTGATAGTGATACTGAAAGTGATATAGATAACAAAAATGTTGAGACATTAGCCAACGTTAATACATTGGCAGTGATTCCCCCTCGAGAACCTACTCAGGCTGAATTGATTGCAAAATCTGATAGTTATATGCTGGTTAGAATTAATAAGTTTTTGAGCGGTGTCCCACCACCACCGAGACATACAACATGTCAGAGCGATTGTTCTGATTTTTTAGAACACATTTATGAAAATCGTCAATTGTTCTATATCGGATATCCATTATCCAACGATTCGGAATCTACGGAAGGCACAAAGCCTCAGCAGCAGAAAACTGTAGAAACCAACGATAGGAATATTTCTTATCAATGTACAAAAGGCACACCGAGGAATTTGACAAATGCTTTTGACGCTTGTGATTTGCCAGCTAATAGTGCGGAAGGCGCCAAATTAGGCATAAACAATAATGGTAACGATAACTCGAACGTACAATACAGTGTTCCTATACAGGAGATAAAGAATCCAATTAATACGATAAAAGAAACAGTCAAAGTTCCACCAATTGTAGACGGTTCAAATGTATCTCAAGAGCAATCTCCTCTTCTTTATCACACAATTGATGAAAAAGAGGTTAAAGCTTTAACGTGGCCTGAGGCTTATTCTCACAAGTTCCATGGCATACAGTGAGTATACACTTTTTATTTATCGTAAAGTATGCAACTCTAACCTTTTAACGCTATTTTTGAAATTTCAGTTATAATAGAGGCAGAACTGTAGAGGAGTTCGAGAATTTAACGGTTAAATTATGTGAAAGATACATAGGAGCTGAAACACAATCTACTTGTAATATATGGTTTTCAAAACAGCCACCGGGAAGCGCGAGAAAGCGAAGTTTATTGACAAAACGCAGAAACGGTCAAAGTCCAGAAAAGAGATTGACACATTTAGCCAAAAGACGTAGGACTTTCTGTAGCGCTAACTTGCAAGGATTAGGACTCACTGATAAAAGGCAGTTAATGATACCAATTAAGTATGTATCTCATAACGAATATTATGGTACTTAACAGAACATAATTTTATAAATCTTTTTATATAAAATATAGGAAACTTACACATAAAAAAGGGAAAAGTCCAAGAGGTAAAAGTATACGTGGTAAAAGTCCAAGAGGTAAGAGTCCTCGAGGTAAAAGCCCAAGGAGTTCAGCAAAGAAGAAAGTAGTTCGGAGATTACTGCTAGATGAGTCAAGTCCATGTAAATCTAAATTAGAAACTTCGAAACGTGCATTGTTTCAAAGCCCCCCATCAGATCGTGCTGGTCCTAGCAAATTATTAGGTACAAGTAATACTGCGGATACTCAAAAAATCAAACGCGTTTTATTTTCAACACCGAAAAAGAATGAATCTGACGATGCGAAACAAACATCTTCAAGAGAAGAAAGTAGAAAAAGAAAGTGCGAAGAAGAGTTGCAAGGGCCACGATTGAAATGGGCGAAAAGCTTGTCGTTTGATTGCACGCATGAATTAAAAAATGCTTCAAAAATTACATGGGATAGACACTCGTCAAGCAGTATTCTTTCGAAAAATGATACATCTTTCAGTCAAGGAAAGAACGAACTAAGCGACATTCATAAAAAGGTTTGTATTCTGTTTTTTCTTTGCTTTAGTAAGCTATACTCCCTGAAAAGTATAATTTTCTCCCTTATTTCTAGAAATTACTTTGGGCGGTTGCGGAGGCCTTACGAAGCAAAGGCATTGGCATGAGTCACCCGAAATTTAAACAATATGCCGCAAACTTGGCACGCACAATCAAAAAATTTATGCCTGATCTTGAAAATAGAAATATTCCGCGGAAACCTGGAAGTACAAGCGATCGAATGTTGAAACTAGCCAAGCATCACGTACTGTTTCTTATCGATACTAGGCCAATAGATTGACAGTACTCATTAGCACATACAATTAGTAAAATTCGGAAGTTACACGAAAGATTTGCTTTTTGGCAAACAGAACATTATTAAATGACCAAATATATGGATGCTCATATACCGACGTGTGTTTACACTATAAACTTTTATATAATTTAATAATGTAAGGTAAAATGTGTTACACAGTAATTAGGTAAGATTTAAAAATGGGATTGTATGTTGTTACACCCACATGCAGGGTATTTAAACATTTTTTATCATATAAATAAAAATGTGTTTTTAATAAGCATAGTTTTATTAGCTTTAAAATAGTTATATTTCACAACTTATAAATAATTAATAAAAGGCGCTTTCTTGAAGTAAAACGCAACTTGCAATAACTTTACGAGTTAATGCACATATACATACATCAATCGTATCTAACATATGTTTGTATTTAAGACAGTGAAGGACAAGTAAAAAAATAAAGACTAATCGCGCCACAATCGCGATAACTTCATTTTCATTCCGAGTTTCCGTGACCAACCCTGGCGATAACTTCGTCTAGGATTTTCGCGAGTTCTTTGTTCTCCTTAGTTTTCTGCTCCACAAGCTCAGCAAGCGAATTGCTTTTAAGTTCTGCTTTCCTTATCATCGCATGCAGCTTTACCGTTTCCGCCTCATTTTGCTTTCGTATTCCGTCCAACTCCAGATTAGCTCTAAAATACAATATATTAATACGATATTTGTTTCTCCGAGAAATGTATAATAATACATATATCTATTGTACATTGATTGCATACTTTTCTAGTTGAGTCATCGCATGTTCCTTGAGTTGATCGTATCGCGTTTCTAACGTTTTTATGGTTTCTACGTTTTCCTGGATACTTTCTTTTAGCACAGTTTCATTATTTTTATACACCGATACAACTCCTTTGAGTCTCTCATATTTTTGATGCACATCGTTAAACGCTGCTTCCGTATTAGTTAAATGGTGATTCGCAGCTTGCAGTTCCTCTTGCAATTTTGCTTTATCTTGTTCAAAGCTTGTACGGTCCCTTTCCCGTTCTGTGAGTAATCTGCTAATCGACTTTTCGTATTCTTCCACAACAACCCTAAACCAATTATTTCCATATTTTATTCAATCTAAATAGATCTATTTTGAGTAAATCACTTACGTCATCTGGGTTTTAGTTTTTATTTCTTGTGACATTTGTGCCTGTAGTTTATTAATTTTTTCTTGGAAGGTTGCTTTTTGTCTTTCCAATTCTGCTTCGTGCTCCTTCTTCTGTTTCTCTAATTCTTCCTCCAACTGTAATACTGTTGTTCTTACAAGTTCAAGTTCTTTGCTCATATCTACATGATTGGCAATAAGTGGTGCGTCGGATTTAGGCTCTTCTACTGGTTGCTCCTGAATAAATTTTGTTCTTAATGCTTATCTCATGATCGAGACTTGATATAAAATACTTGACATAACAATTGAAAATGCAGACAATCTATAGACTTTTACTACTTACATTTTTTTCTTGAGCGTCCTCTAACTTTTGCGTTGTTGCATTAGGAAGAGGACTGTAAAAAAGCAGTCTATCTATAGCTGCTATGGCAGGATTACGTTTTGGTGTACCAACATCAGGAAGTGGCGATTCGTTTTTGCCATTTTTCTCTTCGTTTATTGGTTGGGCATTTCCTTGAGGCAACATGCTGATATTCGATACCAATGGGTCAAATTTAATATACAAAGATTCTGTTCTAAGGCGATTTGTATGCGTAGAATTACTTCGTGCTAACAAGAAATCAAATGTCGAAGGATCTTGGAAAACTGAAAACAATAATATTTATTTAATTAATAAATCTCAATAATACAATTGCAAAGAAAGTTTGAAGAGCTATCAATATAATTTATACTTACTTTCAGGTGTTGCACTGACAAACTGATCTGTATCTTCCGTGAGCTCCAGTGAAGGATTGAGTAGCTCATTAGTAACTTTTTCTACTGTAGATTTTAATTCTTCAAAATATGATTGTCCGCTAATCAATGACAATGTAGTACTTTGTCGTTGAGGTTTAAATTCCTCATACCGTTCTTCATCCGGTGCAAAGTTTATATCTATCTCTTGTAAAGTAAGTGTACAATCGAAATCTTCGATAGATGTCTCTTTTTTAACAGCACTCGTCGCAGCTGCACTTTCTACGATATATGTTTCTTTTTCTACAGTTGCAGTTTCTGCTAAATTACATTGTTTTTCTATAACATGAGTCTCATTACATATGGCAATTTCTTCTTCAGATAATTTCTGTGTTTCATTCAATACTACGCTACTCTTTATTTCTAAATCATTTTTATCGACACTCGTCTGCAAGTTTTCCGTAACCTCCGATATTTTTGGCTCTATAATACTGGTCTTATTTAATATGTTATCTTCTTTATCTGATACAATGCGATTATCTAATTGAGGCAACTCTTGTTCCTCGGTAATTTCGTTCTTTTCTGCTTGAACAACAGAGTTATTTACAAAGTTATTTACTTGCGATAATATACACAATTTTTGATCAAGATTGTCGGAAGGCGACAATACTATTGATGTGTCTTGCTTAGACTCCGATGAAGCCTGTACACTTGTTTCTTTCGTTTTACTATCGGTATCTTCTAATGGCGGCGATACACTGGGTAATGAAAGATCCGCATATTGCGCTAAGGATATGGACGGAACAGAAATTTCAGTAGGACATAATTGTGAATCTTCTAGAGATAATGTTTCGGTGCTGCAATTGTTTTCTACTGCCTGTTCTTCACTAAGCGCGATTACATTGAAAGTTGTATTACCAGATGAAACGGTCGTTGTTATATTCAATTGATTATCATTTACATTACTTGTTGGCAGTGAATCCTTAACAATATTACTCGCAATACTGCATGTTTCAAGCTCACTCACTATATTATCATTTTCCTGTAATGGAACATGCTTATCAATTGATTCTTCTATTTGTAGTACGTGTTCTTCCGCAGGAGGATATGAGATCACAAATTGTGAGTCTTGAACGGGAAGTGTGTTATTAGACGGTCCCGAAATATGCGTTTGATTCAAGGACTTGAACGTTGTTTCGTGTAATTGAGAACTCGTCTCAATCACTTGCGTTTCGTTATCGGCGTTATCCAATAAATCTTCGTTGAGAGAACAATCGCTTGTAGGAAACGGTGTCTCGTCTGTGGCCGATGCAAAGGTCTGATCTTGACTGAGATCCTGACTGTCTCGTTCACTTCCCAGATTGATATCTGCGCATGCAAGGATCAAATCCTCTACACCAGGTATGTTGGGGTTTACATATGATCTGTCTGCGGCGTCATCTGGAGTTTCGGATGTCGAATAGGGGCATATGCCACTACTGGTCTTGGTACTCAGAGTGCTGCTGAGGCTATGAAAACTGCTGACTGACGAAAGACTCTCCGGGGTCAAGCAGAGATTTTCCGTAACTGATTTTACATCGGCAAACTCGCGAGCAAAACGAACCTTGACCTCATGATCTGCTGTCTTTGGGACTGTCACGGAACTATCGTTGCCGCTCTGAAAACAGAAAACTTGTTAAGATACTTTACGAGAATATCATACCTTTTTTCTTCTTTTAAATAAAGCACCCATCAAACACATGATCGTCGGTCTATGAGAATCCTTTAATACAGAAATGTTTCATGTCTGCCAGCATTTTTTAATAGAAAAAAACTTTCATTTATTTTTATTTGTCGCAAAAATTGATTGATAATCGCGCCAATCCGTGCAAAGGAAAGCTTGACAGGAAACGCCTTCGAAAGCGTATGCGACGCAATATACCGTCTGCGTGGGCGAAGATGTTCTTGGGCTCGTGGCACGATGCAAAAGTTTATGGATATACTCCATATTACGCCAATCGTAACCGATTTGTAATCTGCGAAATATCAACGCTTACTGATGACTTTGCAACTACGTCCCTAAGTCAGCTGACGGTTCGAGATCTGGCAATTTTCGTAAAAGAAGTTGCGCAATCATTTCACGCCTCGCTCAGGCTAATTATAAGACATCGAGAGAGAAAGGCTTTGGTTGTGCCAGTTCCGCTCGCTTTTGCAAGACGATGACAGTTACGGAAGTATCTGTCTCAATAACGCTACATCGGGCAAAGAGACGCTGAAAATTGTGGACATTCGTTAATTTGTAGCAAAGTGCGACATATAAATACAGAAGAATATGAAGTCACCACAAAATTAGACTACAAGAATGTTTTCCCGGAAAACCATAATAGTGAAGCGAAGAAATGTAAAATTTAATTCATCGATGTATAGAAGACTCGCTAGAGATAACATTCGTCCAGCTACTTGCGTATTAGCTATATTCACAAACTATATTTTCACAATATTATTGTGAAAATGAACAGGAAAGATCGTTTTTTTATACACAATAAAGGAATAACGAACATTTTAACTCTTTGGTTAAGAAATAATACTTCTAAACGATTTTATTTCACGCAGTAATTGATCGATTTAGTATTCGCTATCAAGCAATCATCCTCGCGTGGCGCGACTAATGAGACGTTAAAGAAATAATAATTAAACGCTTTATTACGCATCACAAAATTACCTGTGATAAAAAATTTCCCATGACTTTTCGAAGAACCTCCACTTTTGACTGTCACTAACGCACAACGTGGTCCCATATTTACGCGCGGGTTCATAGAACCCCACGATAAGAGAGTTTCACTTCCCCCTCTATGCTTTTACCCTTGACACGATTATTCTCTGTCAAAGAAATATACCGCGCACGAATAATTGTGAAATTAACACAAATATTAATCCTTGTTATTCCGACACTACCTATGCTTTCGACACAAGGCGGCACATTCGGTCTGTTTCCATTTCATTTCTTAGCTGTGCGAATATCAATATCTGACAGTCTCGCTTTCCTCTTCGAATATTAAGCATGACTCATTATAATCACCAATAAAAAATATAATATAACTGATTATTATATTTAACGAGAAATCAATTTACTAATATTATTTATTTTCAGAATAGAAAACGAGGGATTGCAACCAGACGAAACGCAAAAGCACAAATTTATTTTTCTGAAAATGAAGTCAATAAACGAAAAGTATAATGTGAAAGATGACAATTTAATTTACTACGAGACACGAGTCTTTCGCGATCCTTATTCGGTGTGCTCTTGACATCATCGAGATTGGAACGCAACCGTCGGAATGACTCATTCTCATTTGACCGCGCTGACAGAGGCTTCATCACTATCTCGGGGTGTGTCTCTCTCATCCCTCTAAGATAAGCAACCCTCTCTCTAGTTCTTAACACGTATTTAAGCGCGGCACTTAACACTTTGATGCAGGCGATGATGTTTTTAAGTTTTTTTTTTAGATAAAACACATGCAATATGCATAAGAAGAAATTTCATAAGGAGGTACACGCAATTCTTACTGCATTTATATCACGTCATTATACTAGGTCGGATATTAACCTTTGGAAAAAATAACATACTGATTAATGGAGAAGTATTAAAAGATTATACCGATGACAAAAAATTATAGAGATAATTATATAGTTTAAAAAATTATGGACAGGTAAATTTGTGTGATCTGTACAATAAAATTAATAAAAGAAAGAATATACGCGCTCTATTAAAAAAGCAATCATTAACGAGAATGAAAATAGGTGACGAGCAATGACGATAAAAAAATACAAATTATACAATACAAAGAATATCAAGACAGAAGAAACAGATAAAAGAGAACGATTGATAAAACTATGTGATGTGACACATATCAAATCAAGTTTTTCCTAATCGATCGAAATACTCGAATACACCTATCGCTTTGACATATCTCTGAGGTCTGGAATACACTGGAATACACGATGCAAAGATGTCCGCTTTCTGCGAAAGTGGACCCAAAATTAGGGTCCGTGGCGGGAGATAAACGGCAGATATTTCTCGTTGAAATTCTAATATTAGCTCGGCGCGTTTCCTAGTCGATACTCCAGACGTCCACCGCCACCACTACCAATACCTATCACCTATTATCACCACCACTACCGCCGTCATCGTCGGATCGACACACTCGGCAGCACGACGCATGTACATACATACATGTGCAGTGTGCACGCGCGAGAAGTCGTCGAAGAGGAAGCAAACGAAGGAAAGGATAAGACAACGTGGAACCGCCTCACCTTTTATAAACTAAATTAGAAATCCTCGGCGCCAAGGAATGCTTCACACGACGTCGTCGCGCGTCGACCGGACTTTCGGCAAAAGCTGCACCGCGAGTAACATCGCCTCCACAATGCCACGATGATGCGTACTAACACTAGCTGCACCGAGCCGTACCGTCCAGCCGCGCACACGCCGTACGGACATTATGCCGCAAAGATCACCAACTATGGAAGTGGTGGGAACAGGATTCTCGGCCATCGAGCCGCGTAAGAGTCGCGCAACCGACCGGCGTGGCGCTATCTGGAGCGATGGGAATACACTTGGTAACAGAACATCGCGAGATAAGACAAGTACACTGGAGAGCTATTCCAGACGAAACACCAAAGTATATCGTCAATACGAAGAGCGTCGGTGAGACAATTCGATGAAAATGAAAATATCTTTATATCGCCAATCAATATCTGTAATGTAAGCGCTATGTCAATGCATGTGCGAATAGATCAATAATTACATCACATTCATTCGTGTATAATTGTGACGCAGAGAGATACATGGCGAGACCAAGTATTGCTCCGCGTTGTAAACATTTCGATTTATATCACATGGTATAGAGAAACGTGAGTCTACCGAATGAAAACTATTAAAGAGGAAATGGAGAAATCTAATTCTAAAAGGAAATGATTAAAATATTTATGATAGTTCAAGCCTATTTATATTATAAGATTGCGTTTGAATCACTCACAACTCATAATAATTCTCGGAAATTAATTGTGAGAAAAAAGCAAGATCTATTTAGATTTCAAAGCATAATATTCCAGCTGTCTTTGGAGAAAATGTTCTTATATTTTGTAGGAAAGCATTGGAGACGCTAAAATTCGAATCGAAATAAAAATTATCTACGAACAAATCCGCGTTCTTTACGCGCGTCAAAGAAATGCTCCCGCGTGGCGGGAAGCGAAACTTATTTTTGTTTCAAGGTACTTCTGGAGATACGGAGTTTATTTATAGAAATACATTCTCCGATCTGACTGTCAGCCGTGTAAACGGAGAAGGAAGCGCGAAGAAGGATGTAAAGAGAACATGTGGACGATAAGAGCGGGCTGTGCGTCGCGTCGGCCGTTGTCGTTTCCTGAAAGCGTATTATTAATTCCACGCAAACGAATATAAGAAAAGTATCATCGTGAAAATGTATACATTCTCGCCATGCTTTTCTCACCATCGGAGTATTTCTCTCTTAAGCATACGCAATAAAAAAGAACAAACAAAAACGATGCTGAAATGATAAAATATTTGAAAATTCATTAACAGTACCTTTTGTCGAGAAGGATGAATCGGCGGAGAATTGTGGAGGGTCGCGGTTATTTCTTTCAGTACAATTCTTGTGCCCTCGCGAACAGATCCTCTTGGGCTCGACATTCTTATTGTTAGACACCCTCTTCGATATGCCGAATATTTGTTGATTTCCTGCTACGAAATATCGTAGATAACGCCATTTTTATTTTAATTAAAAATAAATTTGAAAGAATATTAGAATCAAATTAGTCAGAATATTAAAATGTTTTGCTCCATTGTTCCGACAGTAAATACGTTATACAATAGTCGAAAAAAATATATAGAATATAATCATAGGGCCGGTTGCTCCAACTTCTTGGCAAGCTAACTAATTAGCAATTTAACTGTTAGTTAGCTTATCAAGAAGTTGGAACAGTCGGTCCATAGTTTTATTGAACTTTGGAAAAATGTTGATTATCTTGTTTTTTTATGAAAAAGTTGAATTTCTAAGTTTTGAAAAAATTATTGTGACAATTTCGCGAATGACAAGACGATGTTTTATAAATTCCGGTGGAATTAAGAGCCTTCCCCTCCTCTCCCTCCCGACGTCCTTTTGAACCGATCCATCGCGATCCGTATCCGGCAAGAAAGAATAAAGACTTTTGACTTTACTTACAGAGGTCGAGACGCACTCGAGAACAACGATGCTCGTGCACTTTCACTCTCCAGGCTTGTCTTCGAGACAAAGAAAATTCACGCAGAGGCGTGTTTACACTCGTGCTTCTGTCACTCGGAATGTCACCGGCACTAGCATCGGAATTTGGAATCCGGCAAATGCTTCAGCCGACGCAGATTCCTAGCACATGTAACGCATTCAACCTCTGCACCACTGTACTGGTTCGTAGCGAACACTGAGCGAGTGAGTTCGCTGCGCGATTCACGATCGTTTGACTAACGGCTGCAAGTCGTTTGATAAACTTGAATACGAATGCAGTAGCGAATCAGAATGCGCCGTTGCGTTTAGCCGAGCGACACCGAGGCGCCACTCGATAATTCCCCTCTCGCGATCGGCAAGGCAGTACTATCGAACGCGATAGTACTGCCGCGATACTAATCGATCATCGTTCAATTTGAAATCAAGATTCATCGTTCCCGCCCGTCGCATCTGTTGCGCCGCGCCGCGCCGCGCCGGCATCGGTATCGATCGATATATAGCTATCAGTCGTACTTGACTAAATTCTTTCCTCGATTCGATATCGCCTGAATCTATTATTTTAAATAGTTAACGTATAGATCTGTAAATGATCGTTCGATCCGAAGATGGCAGTTTTATTCACTTTGAACGCGCGATCCTTTCCAAAACTTATGTATACTTGGGATTCATCGCAATTTCGTTATTCACCGCCACAATGCAGGATGGATTGATTTTGTTAAATCGTACGGATTTGTAGTTCGAAAGTAAAAAATACCTTTTTTACAATATTGTAAGTTTGAAAAATATTTATTGTCAAACTCATCATACAAATATGTATAAACCGCCACGTTATTACATGCCAGGCAGCAGCGCAAATTCACCACAAAATTTTAATGCTTACTTATTACAGATTATTAGTCTTGTTTTTTTATTTTAATTAGCCGTCATACTCAATCCTTTCATTCATCCCTCATCATTTACTCTCAATTTAAGGATATAAAGATTTTGTTTTCAATAGAATTTCATAATATACATATACATATAATAAAAATGCATTCATCCGGCCAGGTAACGCACTGCCGTAATACATTGTATTACAATAAAGTGAGTTGTATAAAAGAATACTATTCACACAATGCTCTTTCAAAAAATAGATAGAAATAATTATTTAAGGACACTTGTTGCAGGCACCACAGTACTTCTCTTCTTACGTTTATTAAGTGTATAAAGTAGTGTAAAGACAAATTGACTCTAATCTGTTGATATAAGGCATGAAATTTCACTGTATCGGTTATTACTGTATTCACTGTATTACAATCACAGAAAGTAATCCCATATGGCTGCTATTTAAAATTATAAATGTGCTTTGAGAGGCATTTACAAACACAAAGCCATAAAGCACTTTTTCAAGTGTTTGTAATAAAATAAGTGATGTTGAAATTAATTGTGCTATTTTATGCATTATTACTTGAAAAATGCTTGATATCTTGTACTGAGTCTTATTGTTATTTCGAAAATATAATCGTTCATTACGAAGGATGCGATTAGCAAGCATCGTATTATTTACAATAACGTGTCACAACGTTCAATGTTATCAGCATTTCCCCGTATCTGCATGTACGTTTTTTCCAAAATGTCTCACGCTTCTATATGAATTATCGTGCTGTAATTCACGATTGATAGTAAATATAACAATTTACCATATATAGCATACGAAGCGCTTGCAAATATTTAAGTTATGTATAAGGATGTAACTGTGGTGTAGGGCACGTTGATAATGGAGAATTTTTTTGATTGCTAGATGGCGGAGTTAAAAGGCCACTCTCGTTTGGGCTTTGCCTACCAGATTCAACATTCGTGTCCGAATCGTTCACATAACCGCTCGGGATTTCTCCGGCTAATCGTTGCTGCGCCTTTTCCAACATATTCAAATCGACCACGTGAGTCTGTATGCGATGCGATTCGTCCACAACGATATTAGGTACAGTGG
Organism: Aphaenogaster rudis; assembly: GCA_003063815.1. Taxonomy (NCBI): domain Eukaryota; kingdom Metazoa; phylum Arthropoda; class Insecta; order Hymenoptera; family Formicidae; genus Aphaenogaster; species Aphaenogaster rudis. Next base: position 13,075 of record NJRL01000165.1, read on the forward strand.
CCTTCAGTCCGGATCCGGAGTGTGATTCTACAGACGTAATCGTAGATCTTAAAAGAGACTGGGATTCCTCTTCCGCGACGGTAGTGGCAAATGCTGTAAGCCATTTGACACAAGGAGCGAGCTGTTCCCACGACAATCGGGATACCCTTAATGCGCATTCCCTTCCTTGGGTATGATAAATTGCTGCTGCAGCTATGTGGCTGTATGGAAACTTTAAACAACCTTCGTCCAAAGTCCCCAGATCTAATAGTTGAGCTGCTTGAGAATATTGCAAGCCACCGTACTGTGGATATATGAAAGTGTTTGGTCTGGATGAATCGCCCGATTCAATCTGCATGTAAATGTTGAGCCATCCTGGAGCGGTTATCGGAGACAGATTCCATCCAAGTCCTTTCAAGATCATCAACTCCTTTCCCAAAATTTCTTCTTCCGTACAAGCTCCATCGGTGACATATGCAAATTCCGCGATTTTAGGTGGATATATTTCTTCAACCTGCAAAATTTCATTTTTATTTTTTAATTTTTTATCTGCCTCGTTAGATGTAGATATATTTTCAAATTGCCAAAACAAAAAGTAAAAATAAACTTTTATTAATTTTTTTTTATTACATAATTATAAATGAAAAAATAAAAAATTTACAAACCTTAGAAGCAATAAAAAGACAAGTTATTCCTATAAGTTGCAATTGATTTTTAGGTACGTCTTGATGAATAGACAAATATCTGTCTATATAGTCCATAGCAAGATAATAAGTTTCCCTATGTAATTTGTAGACCTCGCAGACCTCGATCAACCAATCCAATAAAATTGCTCTCATCCGTGGCTGCAACGTTGGATGCCTTTGGAACATTTCTGGATCCCTTTGAATAAGAGTTTTTTGATCCCCAAGGCACATGAGGGACCACACTTGAGAGCCATCGGCCCATGGAAGAGACGGCAATGGACTAGGTCTAATGGATGTGCTATTGGATGCCGAAGGCGTTAAGAAACAAGTTGCAGTTCTTAATTCAGACCATGTAGCTGGCTCCTGTTGCTCTTTTAACGGAGATGTCTGATGTTGAGGAGTACATGCGGCATCTACCGAGGGTGTGGTATGACACGATTCCACATATGGGACATGAGACAGCGTAGGTACTTTACTAGGTGGATATATGTTTTCCGAATCTTCCGAGAGTTCCGTCGCACGTCTCTTACGTTTCAAAGACTGTGCCTTGCCTCCTTGCAAATAAGTTTGTGACTTTTTTTCCTGCAAACTAAATATACAAGATTTATTCCTTTCTGCGCAATGTCTTTCGATATCGTCTACCTCTAACAATTTGTATAAAGCGGACAAAGTGAACATCTTCCAAAGATATTATTTCCACTTAATGTACGAAAGTTCAATAGTCATGAAAAAATTGTTGAAGCTAATGTATTGTTAATTTGCAGATTTGCAACGCGAATAGTGCTACTTAGATGGCGAAGAGATAATAAATCGTTACATCATTGAAGGAAAGCTGCTAAAGTTCCAGGAAATGAAACCAACTAAAAGAAAAAGGTTATAGGCGCAAGGTTCAAGTATAGACGGAAAAAATGTATTTTTAATCGAGCAATGGATAGGCGCTGAATCGATTTCATCGTAAACTAAATGGTCTAGAAACCGCGAAAGAGAGATATATCTGAATTTTCACGCCAAATGGAACATCGATCACTCACCTGCTCTGTGGCATCTTGCCGCGCGATTGCCAACGTGTACGGAAAATATTTGCCGTCGGAATGAATTTTTTCAAAGTGCACGCGACAACGGAGATCCTTGGAACGAGCGTCCGCTCAATTTTCTCGATCCGGACGCAAGAATTTTCCTGGGAAACCGACGAAAAGCGGAGGAGCGCGCGAAACCTACACGCACCCGATCGCCATAATGCACGTTCTCTTGGCCGTCTTTGATTCAACGCATCGACTCACAATTTTCGTTCGGCGTCGATTTTGGTCGTCGGAAAAATCATTTATCTCTTTTACGAGCTATTTTGCGGCGTGTGCGAGTCGCGAATCAACGAAATTCCGGCAAAAATAGAGGACGTGGATCTGGAAGCGCGGGAGAGCAGCGCGCGAAACGACGACCAACCCCTGTACGCCCTGTAACGCCCTCTATATGCGCCACATAACCTCAAAGAAGGGGCAAATTCTCGAGATTTCCGTGAGACATTTGACGCGCGACGTCGTCACGCGACCTCTGCTCCTGGATATCCTTCCTTTCGCACGTCAGTTTCAATTTTTCCGTCGACCGAAAGGCGACTCCGAGATGAGCGTCCTTCCGCGAGGAGCCGCGTTATCGGGCCAAGTTATCGTCCAAAGTACAGCGGTCGAGGTCGACCGAGCGGACAGAGGCGCGTCCTGGGGTCCTAGGATAGGACGCGTCAAACTCGGAGGCTCGCGCGAGCGGTAAACGGACGGTGCCAGCCAGCGAGGACCCGTCGAGAAACACTGTGCAGCTACGCGTCGCGCACACGTCCACGTATCTCCCGCTCGTTTCGCGTTGCCGCTCTCGGGTCACCCACTCACCCACGGTGATCACATTGGCTTCGACGTCGGGACGGAAAACGCGTGAGCACTCTCGCGCGCGGGCTAACGCGGCTACACGCTCGCGGAACGACCGCGGAACTTGGAAGACGCGGACGCGTTTCTTGAAACTTGTGCCGCGAAGCGAACTGGCGCCTGCGAATTGGCGTTTCGCGGGAACGCCGGAGCGATGGGCGCCACAGGCCGCCGCGCTGCGATCCTCGTCCCCGATTGGTCGAGGCGCGCGGCACAGCTGGCGCTCAGCTGATCCCGAGTGCACACATATAAACACGGTGCACCGCGGCTCCGGTTGTTGGCCCGCCGCCCGTTGCCTGTTGGCGCGGGCCGTCGACCACGCGGGAAATGTTGCGCGCGTAAATCGCTGCTCGTCTCGTTCGCGGGCTTTTCCTACTTCCGTTCCGGCCCGAGAAACCTCCTGCCACGTATCCAACATCCACTATTCACCACTATCTGCCTACGCGATAATGCACTACCGCTACGCGCATCGAGATTCCTATCGACTCGCTCTTTTTCCGCACAAATTCATCAACTTATCCAATTGTGACGCACGTACAACGATGGTGACGTGTACGGCCAGATATTTTAATTGCGACTAACCATGTACAGAGTTACAGATTTTTTATTAATGGATACCCGTGCGCGGTGAATGTCCAAATAATGCGATAGCCGACTTTCAAAAACAGTAATGTCAAAAATATGTTAAGAGTCACTCGTAATTTTTGCTCCAGTATATATATATTATATTGATATACGTATATTATGACGCTGTTACACATCGTTTCAAGTTTCAACACCTTTCGATGCTCTCTGACCCTTCTCATTTTACAATTAATATACAAAGAAAAGTAACACATATTTAGACTTTACCTTGTCGCGCAGATGCACGAATTGGAATAAATCGGAATATTTCCAAGTAGAAATGAGCAAATGTGTGTTGTAATAAAAATCAAAGTTTATTCACCAAAGTAAAGCTTTCTCCTTGTCATTTATTATAATTCGCCAAAATACGTTGGCAGATTTATTATTTATTATATTCCTTACGAGTGTTAAAACAAGACATTTTTGAATATACCGCGTTACGGTAACTGCTGTTTTACCTACAGGTGCATTAGATTTTCAGAAAGCGATCACGATGCGGCGCCCTTGTCGTCGAATCTTGTCACGAGAAATCCAGTCATCTAGATCGCAAGTTGTTCAAGTTGCTCCGATAATGTCGCGCAATGCGCATGTGACGCACACGCACGCACGCACGCACGCAGCCCCGGCCCGGATTAGCATTGGTGTGCGTGTAATCTACGCACGCGCGTCGCGACGCGCGGAGGAATCGATGGGGAGCCGGGAGAGGAGCGGAAGATCAAGTTGACATGACTTTTCGCACAACTTTGCTTCCTCGCATATTCTCCAGGAGGATTTCTTTTTCTTTTATTAAGCAAACAGCAGGGCGTAACGCAATGTACGATTAAGGACATCTAAGATTTATATGTCGTGTCATCTCTTTGAGATTCTCCTGTCATTTTCATAACCTTTATTCGCGATAAGCAATAATTTCATTTTTCGCAATCACTTGCAATGGCTCGCGTATAAAATCGCGCTATTTGGTAACGAAAGAAAGTCTCTCTACGCGATGTAAGTTGAATTTGTGCGTTGCCAGATTGAATTGATGCACTCGTTAGAAACATTAGAGGCAAACTTGGTGAAGTAGCGTCAAGTTAACATTTCTCTACGAGTTAGTCCGTGACTACTCGACTTGTTTTATTAGCGGACGTTATTATTTTGTCATGTATTTCCTCGGAAGGCGAATGAATCGTTTATAGACGCGAGTCACGGGCGTCACACGCTGGGTGATGCGCGGCACGATGCGGCTCGTTAGGAAAAAAAAAAAAAGGAAAAGTAAAGACGAGTACTTAACGCTCGGTTGGCAAGCCTCGGCCTCGGCGACAAAGCGGAAGCCGCGAATAGACGGGACGGAGCGAACTGCGAGGTATGGCGCGGGGCGCCCATGCGAGTCGCGCACGGCCCTGGTTTTCTGGAAATCGTCAGCGGTCCGGGGCCATTAAACGCGTTATATGTGTCTTGCAATTTGATCCCGCGGCGCTCGGTGCGGTGCCCCGATCGGAGAGTAATTTACGCGAATTCCTGGGCATCCGGGTCTCCCACGGAGCGGCACGGTGCGGCCAGACCTCCTGGGTTCCTTCTCACGCCCGATGCCACCGTCGTCTCTCCGCTCCCGTTGTCGCGCAGCATCCGATATCCGACACTCGTCGAGCCTTGGGTCCGAACGTCGACGGTCGACGGTCGACGGTCACCAGGAGGAAGACGGTGTGCGTGCGCACAGCATTGTCTCGCCGATTACTTCGGTGAGTAAACGAGACGTATCGCGTCGCGTCGCGTGGCCGTCATCAACCGTGATCGACGACACGAACGCTCACCGGATCCCGCTCGCGAGTGCAAGTGTCAACGGTGAACGGTGACAGCGAGTCACGCTCGCGTATCGTGGCCGTGCTCGTCACGAAAACTCCGTAGTCCTAGAAAAGAAACAAAATCTCGTCATTTTTATTAATCGCGAATTCAGATGCAGCTTGATATGCAGTTTAGCATGCACTTTCCATTTATTATAAATTTCGAAATGATCCTTATGCTCTTGTGCAGATATGCACGCGACATTTGGTAATATTCTTTGGAACGTTTAAATATTTTATAGTAATATTGTATAAAGAGAATACGAGAGTGTTATATTTACCATTGGTTTAGAGATAAAAAATATCACTAAAGAGATGTTATATTTTTGCAGAGTAAATAAATGCAAGTTTCTGAGTAATGCAGGGCATGATGCCAGTTAAGACAAAATCACGTGTTCCCGAAAATATGGGGGTCACGGGTGGACTGGTGGATGCCCGTGCTAAGCAAGTTTTAAGAGAGGCTGTAGATGCTGTCGTTAATAGCTTTGCAAAACATAGTCAAGGTTATGGCAGAGGTATATATATATATATATATAACGAAATCTTTCTTAGCTTAATTTTTCAGCCATTTCATCATTTTTAATATTATATATGTATTCTTACATGTACAGTAAACGTCGTGGAAGCATTGCAAGAATTTTGGCAGATGAAACAAGCCAGAGGAACAGAATTGAGAAATGGCGCATTAGTTATTTATGAATCTGTTCCTGGTGCTAATCCACCTTACGTTTGCTATGTAACGCTTCCTGGAGGATCTTGTTTTGGAAGTTTTCAAAATTGTCCCACAAAGGCGGAAGCGCGTAGATCAGCTGCAAAAATCGCATTAATGAATTCTGTATTTAATGAACATCCATCGCGAAAAATTACTGATGATTTTATTGAAAAAGCTGTCGCAGAGGCAAGGGCTAGTTTTGCTAAACCTTCAGCAACGTCAAACGGAGTCGGTAGCCAAGCACAAGTAAATATGAAAAGCTATTTATTACGCTAAATTATCATAAAGATACTTATAGGGAATATGCTTTCTCAGGGAAGCGGCGACGAGAAGGAAGATCCAAACACAGGTATAGGTGCATTTCGTTTTATGTTGGAATGCAATCGTGGAAGAACAATGTTGGAATTCCAAGAGTTAATGACAGTTTTTCAATTGCTTCATTGGAACGGCTCTTTAAAAGCCATGAGAGAGAGGCAGTGCAGTAGGCAGGAAGTAGTCGCGCATTATAGTCATCGGGCATTAGACGACGATATGCGTAGCCAAATGGCATTAGACTGGGTTGCTAGAGAACACGAGAGTGGTGGTGGGATCGTGGCAATGGAATTGGCTTTAGCCGAGCGTGAACTTGAAACTGCGCGATTAGCGGGACGAGAACTTAGATTTCCAAAAGAAAAGAAAGATATACTAATGCTCGCACACGCGCAGGTTTGTCCGCAGTGAATTTTAACATGAATGTGTTACTGAGACAAATAACGCACTAAAGACTGGTCTTTCGCAAGGGATAAGTTTTGAAAAAAAATTTCTTAAGATTTAACGAGATTTTATAAAGACTGTTTTACTTAATTCTTTTTAGGACGCAACTTTGTGACAAAAACTATTCCGTCCTTTTTATAAAGCGTATCTCTTTATAGAGCTTTTTTTTATAAAGCGTTTCTGGTGATAATAGATCTTAAATGGGATATTTTGATATATAGGAGTACTAAGTATATATAAATGTGTGTCATCATTAAGAGTTATAAAGGTATACTATGCACAATATACAACAATCGCATTTTTACACATCACACAAATTTACTTATATATGTGTATATATATTTCGGGACGCAAGGTTTTGTCTTCCATTATCTATATTTCGTAAGATTTCTGCTTAATCATCAGAGTACGATTCGGTAAGATCAGCAAATGTAATTTCGCAATGTATTCGGAATTGCAAAAGAATATATGTGCGTGCGCGCGCGCGCGTGTGTGATATTCATAATAATAAACTATAAACAGCATTTTTAAGATAAAATCTTAAAATAATGTTTATACAAACAGGGTAGGTATATATAAAAACGACATAAATCATTTTTACGATCTATAGAAATGCTGAGAATTTATAAATTTTAAACAACGCATTATGAGATATAAACAGAAGCAAACTATTAATGCACAATATTCTTTAGGTGAAAAGGTTTTTCATATATATTGCAAGTTAGACACTTATTTTTATCAATATATCACGCTTGTCCGAAGATATACTCTGAAGAAATAGATGATTATATCATTCTAATATTCATCCATATTGCTGTTATAAATCAGTATGTTTTATATATGCCGATTTGAAAGTGAATATATCACTTTCAGTTGAATAGGATATAGTTTATAATTGTTTTATAAATGGTTTATTATTATTAAATAACGATACATCTTTTTAATGCGTTTTTTACAACATATAACAAAAAAATGGAACCTGTATACCCATCATATCCAGTAGCATTAAGGTTTTGTCGTTACATTGTCCGTTTTCTCTATTGCTGCTTTTGCAGTTTCTTCTTGCATAGGATGGGCCAATACTTTATCTATAATTCCAAACTCTTTAGCTTGCGTTGGGCTCATAAAATTATCTCTCTCCATACTTCTTGCTGCAAGGTGATTCTTATGAAATAAATACGTTTTACGTATTACGTAAAGCCTAGAGAAAATGTCATAGCAGGCATACCTATTTCTTCTAATTTCTGTCCGGTATGTTTGACATATAACTCGTTGATCTGTTGTTTCAATTTAAGGATTTCTGTGGCTTGTATCTGAATATCTGTAGCTTGTCCATGTACTCCTCCCGATGGTTGATGTATCATGATTCTAGCATTTGGTAAAGAATGACGCATGCCTTTGGTTCCAGCTGCTAAAATTAGACTCGCCATAGAACACGCTTGACCTACGCACCATGTACTGATAGGGGGCAGAACGTATTGCATAGTATCGTATATTCCAAGTCCTGCCGTTACAATTCCACCCGGTGAATTAATATATAAATGAATCGGATTTTTACTGCTTTCTGATTGAAGAAAAAGAAGTTGAGCAACTACCGTGGAAGCTACAACATCTGTGATCTATAAAAGATAATTGAATTGTCTTAAAATTACAGATTAATGTGTTAATATAACACTAAAAAATGTTAGGCGTCGTACTGGACCCATAAGGCAAATAATTCTCTCCTTCAGAAGACGCGAATAAATGTCATATGCACGTTCACCACGTCCACTTTGTTCCACTACAATAGGAACAAAATTCAAGTATCTGCTGCTTACTTTGTATCCACAAGTCTATTAGAGAAAGAAGGCTAATTTAATTTCTTAATTTTCACGAGATTATTTCATTATCATTGGGAATATCTTTGTGTGAACAAAATACTCACGGTGACTTGTAGTAAACTGTTTATTCTTCGCAACATCTTCACAGAATGGTAACGCAATTATTTAGAAAAAAGAACGTTTTTCGATAAAAATATGCACGTAATAGGATATGGTAGCATTCATAATATCTTTGAGAGAGAAGACATATAACTTATTGCGCTGTAAAAAAGATAAAAAAATTCGGAATCAAATGTAACCTATATTCCGAACACATCAGTAAAGTGTTAAATAAATTCTAAGAGATATTCGTCAGGCGATCGTACACGAATGTAAGAGGAAAGAACTCTTTCATACCTATTCATTT
>NJRL01000165.1:52560-63989 GCA_003063815.1 Aphaenogaster rudis
CCCATCACGAAAACTGTTAGAAAATTTATTGCGAAAAATATTACCTCAGCCAGGATTTGAACCTGGACCTCCCTGTACTCCGTAATAGAATACCATCTCTTGCCAGTCGGGTCGACTTAAAATTTATCACATACATATTTAAATATGTTGTAATTATAAATTTAATAACAATATATACAGATTTGTGTGATAGTAAAATTGACTACACAATATAGCTATAATAATGTAAGCTGTACTACAGTACCTTAGGGCTCTCTTGTGTGCATGAATGTTGCTTACAATATTTTCATATGGTTTGTCGTCTGTTATAGATGGATTAAAATTTATTTCTAGGTTGTCTTCTTTTACTACATTTTCCAGTTGTCGCCTGATGCAATTGATATACACAAGTTATAAAACTATTTATTTATTTATTAATATGTACAAATTTTGAACCGATTAAATGTGTTTTAAAAAATGAACAAAATAAGAGTATTTCGTGAGATTCTTACCCGATGATCATAAATAATCCGCAAACATGCTGCACTACTATTACGTACATTGTATCTGCCGCGATGGCTATGCTTACACAAACGACGGCTGTAACGTATCCATGAATTAAGATTGGAAAGTAATATTTCTCCATATCGATATAGTACTCAACTTGGTGTAACAATGGTCGAGTCGTATCATTTGAAGAAGAACCCAGTAACAATGGTTGCAACGGTACTAACATAAATAACATCAACGCAGAATAAAAAGCACCTAAATAGATTCAAGTATTCTTAGTTATTTTTTAGTCTCTATCCTTTTTGTTGTAATTTAAAAATAAAAGCGTTGATTTGTATCTTTTGGATTCTTAATTATTATAGAAAATAAGATTCTATAATAAAGCAACATATGCTTATGTTACTGTACTTGGTACCACAAAATGATTTTCTCAGGAACGTAAGAAGCCTTTTGCAAAATTTTTTCTTTATTGCACTTTACTACAATAATTATGCTTACTCGCATATATGATCGTAAACGTTCGCCCATTTTGCGCGTAATTATTAAGAATCTTGATGTATGGAGATGTCATTAATAATTGCCAATCATATTGTATTTGATCAAAAAGTGCCCTAATCTGTAATTCAATTTTATTATAAAGAAATGCCAAATTTTTAATTGTGGTTTTTAATTTCTTAAATTATAATAATAATTGTCAAAGTAATAGTTGCTCTTTCTCCCATATTTAATAATTTTTGGAAAATGACATGGATGAGACAAGCGGTTGTATAATGTTAAAAAATTTTTTTAGAGTTTAAATATATTACGATATATACCTCTGTTGCTTTTAATATGCAAGTGATTAATTTTACTCCACATCCTATATCGACTACCATTGGTGAAAGAGAATCGATGAGCACATCGATGTTATCAATAGAGAGCAAACCACATATCTATGCTTAAACCATAAATTTATAAATATGAAGTATACAGCATTTAAATATTGTTTTACATATGTATATATGTAAATATAAAATAGAATATAGAACAAATGTAGTCATTCAAAAAAATAACTTTTGTTTCTATGAAAAAAATATTGATAAAATACTCTTTAGCAACGGACAATTAAGTTTGCGATATTCAAACATGCGTCGTCATACCTTGGCGATAAATTGCGTGCCAGCTAAAGACACTATAATGATAATAATAGCGTTGCTACTCCTGTTCGTTTGATATGGCCATTGTCCGACACACGATAGAAGGACTTTATTGATTCTGTAATTCCGTCCATTGAAGAACTGCATTTCACACTTATCAATAGAACTGTAGAAGAACACTCTAATGTTCACACAGAGAGAAATGCAGGGAGCTTTTATCGTTTCATCCATTCGCATGCACCATTGCCTTTAATAATTCTCTCTGTGAGCGTTCTGTCGGCACCATCACGAAATTATTTTAATTGCTCGCTTATAGTCGCAGTTAATGGTCACACTGTCGAGCACAAGCTTCCATGTCTCTTGAGCCCAAGGTTTTACTTTGAAATACTTTCCATTGTTCCACGTGTCCTCAACATGTCCATAAGTACAGTAGAACATTATATCTTTTTGTTATAAGATATTTATTTTTAAAAAAGCTTCTTTTTATAACGATTTTTTAATACAAATAACGAAAATTTCGTATTTTTTAATATTCTCTTCTATTAATTAAATTGCTCCTTTGATTTTTTTCAAATACATCTCAATTTATTTAAAAAATAAATTTAAAACTAAAATTAGAATGTTTTGTGTCGTATATATGTATATGTATATATTTGAAATGTGCAATTTACAAATTTAATAATTTTAGAAACGGAATGGGATATTCTCTTGTCATCTCATTCATCTGTTAGCTGTTACGTATCTAAGGCCTTTCTAGACACGCGCATTTTTGCAAATGTCCCGTTCATTTTAAACGTCACAGCATTTATTTATATAATATATATTTTTTATTACTTTTTATTTCACGTGACAGGGACGAAAAAGAGGCGTTTCATTAGTATTATGCGAATTCCGTGAGTTACACTTTGAACGTATAATGCGAAGAAGTTTCGCGTGTTATGATGTGAGTATAGTGCAAGCTTAACACGTTAACTATGAGTGATAATTTTTGAATCATATCTATGCAAAAATATTATATATATATATTTTTATATTATATGTATGTATATATACATATAATATATTTAATCAAATATACAGAGGCAGTTTGTGTGTGATACTTCTACAAACGCCGAAGACGATTCATATTTCTCATCGGATCTTGATCTATCAAATCCCAAGTAATGTTTACTCTAATCCTGATCCATTCATATATCTTAAAAAAACTGTGCAATCATCACTGATCTTGTATCTTCCAAGAGTGACACAGTCTTGTCGAAAATTGCGACTTGCTCGAGCATCAAGAAACAAGAAGAAAGATCAATTAAATCTACTCAAATTCCCGTCCAAATCATTACATTGCTGTCAAGGTCCAGTTGTTAACAGACCAGTCGTTGAAGCAAAATTATGTAAGTGATGTAAGTGTTAATGAAATCCAAATATACGAATTTCAAATATTTGATAAAAATAATCCATATGCTGACAAAAGTATCACATATAAAATGATCTTAAAAAAAATATTCAAATTTTTTGATAATTATAATTTATATTTTTTACACATATATTATTTTGTGGAGACACATTTTAGTTGCCAAAGAAGTCGATCAGGTTGTTACACCGCAACGTATCTCAAATATTGAATCTTCGGCATCATATATTTGTCTGAAAAATGAGGTAAGATACGAAGCATAATATATAAAATAATTTAAAATAGATTAAACTCTTTTGTATCAAAAGTATGTTAATATTTGACACATTGTTATTCGCAATCACCATTTAATAAAATCTAATTAATCATCTGGAACATAATATATTTTTCAAAGTCCAACGCTTTTTATATATATATCTTATAAAAAAGTTCCGGATTAGGATAAATTTGTTGTTTGATACTAATTAAGACGCGAATGAGTTTAAAGATATATTATTGTTTTTGGTGGATGAATGTTTTCTAGCCACAAGAAGTAACTTTTGAAGAAAAGCATTCGAGCGATGGTGAAAAGTTTGAATGTAAATTCAACAAGAAAATTTGGTAATTATTTAAAAAATTGAACCAATCATCCATTGTTACTTATAGTCGCCGTAAAGTTTCGAGGGGCGCAAGTTGTTTTATTATCCCGTTTAAGGCGCCTAATGTATTGTGCTGATAACAGGAAGCAAAGCAGTACACCACGGATCGTAAGGGCCATTCGACAGAATAGCAAGAAACGTAAGTTAATTGATAAAGCTAGAATTTTTAGAGATCAATCTAGATTATGGAATCTTTTCCAATTCAGAAACAGATCAATCGGTGACATCCTATCAACCATGCACAGGCAATAGTAAAAGTAGTGTTGTCGTGCTTTATCACGGTAGGTTCAATATTCCTCCATCATCCTCTTCAAAGGGTCTCGAACAATTTTCGAAATCTGATCAAACAGTAAAAACATCGCACGTATTGCGATCGGAAGTTGCAAGTCCTGCATCACCTGATAAGTAAGTGAATGGGTGATATCAATGTAGTAGAAAAATATTTAAAAGAGGTTATTATGTAAAAAAAGACAGAGAATATTTTTTATTAAGTTATCTTTACGCGACAAATATGTTTAAAAAGGGCAAAAATCATAGAAACTCCGGAAAGTCTGTCTCCGAGATATCCACTACGTCGACGAAAAACTACTTCTAAAAGATATCGTTTATATCAAGATACCCGTATATCAAGACAGCATACACAGCCATCTCTGAATGTAAACATTTATCACGCAAATCGAGTAGAGCGATTTGTATCACCGCTACAACATCAGTGGACTTCACTTAGAAGGCAGGTAGGAACAAATTCCAAGTGTAAGGATCTGGAGTGCACACACACAGCCAAGCTTCCCAGAAATCCCCTCAGGCCGCAATTGAGAACAATTACTTGTCCTACCAACGAACACACAACGAATCCAAGATCACATAAATATATCGAAGAAGAGAGAATTTGTGAGAAACAATACCCACTCGTTGAAGTTACTGCTTCGAAACCTATGAACTTTTGTCCAGAGTAAATAATTAGGGAAATAGATTGAGGATACATAATAGAATTAAACAGTACAAGCGGTTTAATATAATTTTACAGAAAGGTGGAAACGGAGAACGCAAAAAATCGAAAGAAATTAGCACCGAAAGCAATCAGCTCGAATTTGGGCTTGCCGATGCAGCAGATACAAATTCATCCGAAAGAAACGAGCATCAAATCAGCATTCGCCGTGAAGAAAGGTGACGAGGCGAATGTGTTTCCCTTCCAAGCTACACCTAGTGGTAATCTCAAAATCATCCCGAATCAGGTAAGAAAGTCTCGTTTTAACAGATACTATAATGAAACCTTTTCAGAAATATCGGTCTCGAAGCAGACATAGCATAGTCGTTCTAGGTTGTATTCGAGTCGAAGAAGTTCAGCGTTTTAGTCGCTGATCCGCGACACACGAAGGTCAACGTCAAGGCTGAGCTTAATCGACCAGGTATCGACGTTGGCACATCTGTTTCCGACTCTTCGAATCGGATAAAATATATCGATCTCCCGCCTGGCATCACGCCGTCGACGATCGATCAGTTGCAGGTGAAATTCAAAGTTTTTTATAATTATTCTTTTGATATTGTTTAAATATTATTTGGTCTATGCAACAGGCTCAGAAGAAATTACCATATATCGAAGGAAGCTATAGATCACGAACGCAACCAAGTACAAAGCTTTATTCATCAGAAATGGAACAAAACCGTTTGGCGCAATCAACGTCCTGTCAACTTCCTCCAATGAACGAAGTACCACTCGTCTCGTTAGTTCTCTTAAGTTTGACAATCGCAAATTTTAAGAACACATTTATATATGATAATTTTGCGAATAATGTCTTTATTCATCTTTACTCTAAACTTTATTTTTTTATCTTTAACAGGTTGGGATTTACGAATGAGCAACCGATCAATTGGAATAATATAATTCTTCCAGAAAAGACTGACTTGTATCAGGAATTAGCTAGACGTATCACAAACTATAAGTAAGAAAAAAGAGAAAATCTTAAGTAATAAAACTAAATAAATTAAACTTTTTGTTCATCACGTTGCAAGTGTTAAATGTCTTAAATAAATAACTTGATTTTCTTTAGAGAACAATTTAAGTTGTATAATAGTTGCTATATTTTTAGCAAAACAATTTATTAAAAATCAGTTTTAAAGCAAACATTTCTTTATTTGTTCTGCTAAGGAATGCTGACTGTGTCGTTCGAATTGATCACGATGAATTTCACTGCCATCTCCTTGTTTTGCAAAGTTACAGCACATTTTTCGACGAGAAAAATTGCAAGGATATTGACTTATCTGGCGTAAGATTTTATCTAAATTCTACTTGATTAGATATTAGGTAAAATAAATATTTTCAGAAAATTTTTGACATTTGATATTTGAAAAAATTGACTATCCTAAACTTTGGAAAATTTATATATATATAGCATTCTTATAAATAGCTTTATATTAAAATAAGAGGTAATATATGTATATATATATATACACAATTAACTTAAAATTCTAAAAATGCGGTTGGTTATATTCACAAAATGTAGAGCAGCGTGACTTCTAAAGCTTTTTCTATTATTTACGACTGGATGATAAATTCAATCAATGAAAGTTATCAACTGTTACGAAGAGATAATATATTAGAAATCTTCATGGCTGCACAGTATCTAGGTATTAAAGGTGCGATTTTATCTCATATCTCAAATTTTTATTTTGAAACAGAATAAATTTTTGCTCTTTAAACATAAAAGTGAAGATTTAACTAAATATTCAAGTAAAATATAAAAAATATAATAAAATTAATTTTTTATTGAAAATGTATACATTGTAATTTTATAAAGAATTAGAAGAGCAATGCTGGGCATTTATTGACAATGACGAGCTTTTCTCTGAAGATACTGCTTTCTTATTATACTTGGAAGCAAAGAAAATCGGAAATACTGCAGTAATGGAACTGATGGTACCGAGAATTATGAAATTTTTCTTGATGCTTGTTAGCACAAAGGACTTTTTGGAATTGTCAATGGATGAATTGTGCTTACTACTAAAATCTAACTATATTTGCGTTAATAGGTATAATCACATTTCGTTAATATATTTTGTGTATAAGAGAAATTTATAAAAGAATTATACGATCCAGTTATTTTTAAAATATTGATACCTATATCTGAAATTTTATTTATTGATAAGAAATTTGTTGTTAAAAAAATTGCATGTAATAATAAATAATATAATATCAAATATCTAACCACTTTTTTTCGTTTCACAGCGAAATGGAAGTTCTAATGTCTGCCGTAAGATGGTTAATGCATGATTGGAATGAAAGAAAGCAGTACATGTTAGAAGTGCTGAAATGTGTTAGATTTGGACTTATAGCTCCGTGGCAATTAGTAGATGTCAAAAGAAATCCTGAAAATCCAGAATTTATGGAATTGATGTCTTATCCCGAAGTGCAAAAAATGGTGGATGATGGTCTCGCGTATGTGAATTCTATTTACAATTTAAAACGCTATAAATTAATCCATATATAAAATGTCAAATTAAAGTATAAACAAGCTATAATATGAAAATTTACAGCTTTGTTATTATAAAATATTGGTACGGTAATCAAACTGAAGATTACTATCATTGGATCGATCTGCTTGGACTTAGCGAACCAACTAATCGCAACTGGGCAGGAGAAGACAAAGTAATTTAAGCTTTATTAATTCAACAAGCACTTACATCTTTTATTTAATATGTAATACATTATTTCCCAATTGTTATAAACTATGTTAAAATAGCTAAAAATGTAAAACAATTCATTATTTGTTAATGTATTTCTTGTTTTAGAACTATGTTACGTATCGCGAATTTCTGTTATATCTTGAAGAGTATCAAAAAGCAAACATCTCAGACATGAAAACAAGAAAGATTCAAACAAAACCCACACCTCCTAATTCTCCTCCTAAAGATAGCTCATTATTATCTCTAGAAAGAACACGTGTGGATTGCAATAAAAATCATTGTTGCATAGATTCGCATCTTTCAGGTATAAACTGATACGCGAATATATTAATTATTTACAAACGTTAAATATATAAAGTAAGCGACTAATAATATTATTACTATAAAATTTGTAATTGATAATGATAAATAAATTTTGCAATTGCAAATAATTTTCTATACCTTTATAAATTCTCAGGGCAAGTTTCTTTTCTCTTAAAAATTGGACAATTTGACAATTTATATAAAATTATGATATTACTTGATACTTGTATCGAGATTTATTCTGTGTATGCTTATTTTTAGAACAATATAACACAATGCAAACTAGAGAACCAAAAAAGTATGTATCAAAAGTCGCAACTTCATCAAGCATAGTGATGTCACCTGAAATCTTGGCCGATTGTCTCAGTAATATGGATAGAAATAATAGTATAAGAGCGGTGAGTAAGCTTCAATATACGATAGTTTAATTTTAAAATTATAAAGACAAAGAATAAATAAAGACATTTGTTAATTTTATTATATATATATATATATATTTCATTTGTTAATTATACATATATATATATATATATATTTTTTTTTTATACACACATGCGTGCGCTATATTGATATTACATAAATCAATTTTTATAATTATAAGCGCTGATTGTAATTTTACGAATTAATTTTTCTATAAAAAGATCTTTCAACAGATATTTTTATTAGAAATTAAGGATACGTCAATAGTAATTTATAATTAAGTCTTCATCCACATTGGGGTAATGCTGTTTTCATTCGTAGAACAAAGCACATTGCGACAGAAATAGAAATAATAAATCTATCGTTCATGATACGAAATATTGCGAGGCAGGTGAATTACCACGAAAATCTTTGGACTTTTTAAAGAGTGCGAAATATATGTACGAACATCATCAGCGTGAGACCCCGGTGGTATAAATGTTTTTTTGAACCTTATAAAAATATAAGAAATATAAAAAATTAGGAAATACTGAAAAAATCTGGAAAGTTAAAAAAGAAAAAATTTGGTTTTATCTTTTATTTGAAAATTTTAAAAAGCGATGGTGTGTACTCTAGCTATACATATACAATGCATAATACGAAATAGTTTATAAAAATATTTAAAAAAAAATGTTGAAATATATTGAAAGCGCATTGTTATGTATTAAGTATTTAAGGATTAATTCTAAATTTATTTTACTTCCATTCTTAGTCCTTTTTATGTCCAGTACTTTATTATCGTGTGCGATAAAAATAAAATCATGGAGATACTTTATGTATAAATACATGTTATATCCCTTTGATATATCTATGTGATGTATAAGAATATATAGAAAAATGTGAAGACAGATATGTAATCGATTGTAGTAAATATAATGACATAAATGTATGAATAAGTAAAATTATTATCTGTTCTTGGATGTGAGTGTATAATTTATGAGTATCTAAATTATAAAATGTAAAATAGCAATATATGTTCATAGGTTACTGATAAATCGAAGTATGAAGGCCGACAAGAAAGAAATGTTTATAGTCGCAAGCACTGGGAACAAAATGTTATACTTCCTATGAAGAAACAACAGAAAGTGATGAAAAAATTAAGATATACGGAAGATCATGCCGATTCGGCTAAATCTGAAGAAGAAGCGGCCACTATGATACAGGCTACGTATAGAGGATATAAAGTCAGGAGAAAATTTGGTGAAGTTAGTAAATACTAATCTATCATAATTTACGTATATCTTGAAAATAACAGAAAAAAATTTCTTTATTTATACATATTTATTTCTGGTAAATATACCGAATAGGGGAGCCCGCCCCGATGACCTTGACCTTGACATATGTTGTTAAGGTCATAACCTTGAATAACCTCCAAAAGGTTTTAGCCGTCACTCATTATTCGTTAAAAAGTTATTAACATATTAAGTTGACAATATAAACGTGTGTTTAACTTCATACTTCAAACTCTACCTAGCATAAATCCTATATGTTGTCAAGCATGACACTGAGTAACATTCGAAAGGTTTTAGCCAGCGGACACTGTTTATTAAAAAGTTATTAATAAAAAAAGTTTAAGAAATATACCAGTTTATGTTAGTGCTAAAGGAAGTACCATTTAGATAATTATTCAGTTTAGGAGACACCGTGCCGATGACGCGGGGCCCTTGATGGGATCCAGGAGCAAAGCCCCTGGTGGGGCCCAGGGGCAAAGCCCCGGTGGGGATTGTGGGAGGCAAAGTCCCCCACCTATCACAAAACTAAAACAAAATACAAACCTTGGGCAGGGGTCTTTGCTAACCCTAGGGGAAATGGATATGGAAATGGATGGATCTGTATCCGGATACAGAAACTCTGTATACGTATATACAAATTGTGTATCCTTGTGTATCCATTTCCCCTAGGGAATTTTCTCAAGATATGCTATTTTAGTATATGATAGACTCATCAATTTAGTAAGGTGAAAGATTTGAGCAATACTTCGACAGAATACGAATCTTGAGTAGGAGTCTTTGCTAATTTTCTCAAGATTTGCTATTTTAGTATGTGATAGACTCGTAAATTTAGTAAGGTGAAAGATATGAGCAATATTTCGACACAGAATACAAATCTTGCGTAGGGGTCTTTGCTAATTTTCTTAAGATATGCTATTTTAGTATGATACTCATCAATTTAGTAAGGTGAAAGATTTGAGAGTCTATATATATATACATTGCGCTATTCAAAAAATTAAATTCTTATCTTTTGAATAAAGTTTTTCAGTTATTACATGACTTTAAACCTTTATCGGTAAAAATCTATTTAAGGGTATTCATTTGGAGGTCATTTAAAATATTTTCTTCGAAATTATGTTCTTTAAGATTGACATAAACCGGTACATTTTTCAAATTTTTTTGTTAATAACTTTAATAAAAAACGATCGATGGCTAAAACCTTTGGAATGTTGTTCAGGGTCATGACAACATATGTCAAGGTCAAGGTCATCGGAGTGGGCTCCCCTATTCGGTATATTTACCAAAAGAATATACATATAATTTGCATTAATTTTTCAGAGATAGTTGGTTCTTCATATTTCTCTTTTTTCTTTTTTAAATTTTATTGTAATATTGCTATCGCAAACAAAAGTTTAAGATGCATCCCAGTAAACGCTAGATATTCCTGGAATATTCCGTTCGTATTTCGGAATACGAACGGAATATTTCAGGAATATCTAGCGTTTACTGGGATATAACATAATTACTATAATAAGTTGATTATTTTGTAATATCATAGATTAAGAAATCGTCCTTGGAAGGGAAACAGAACGCTCAAAAGGTGGCTGAGCTTTTATCTATGTCAACAGGTCAATGCGGATGGTCACTTCAGAAATCCTTAAATCCGGTCAAAGCATCCAATAATATTGCGAATTATAATAAAAACGCACTGCATTATATCTGAAAATAAATGCAAATTGGTTGTGCAATTTAATAAATGTTTAATAATAAATACATGTATAAAAATAACTCTTTTTCTCTATGTAAAAGAATACATTTTCTATATACACATATAGTTTTATATAATTGTCGGTCAATCTACTAAATTATCAGCAGTACATGAGATATGATGACATATGATGTAATCGATAAGACTAATATATTTATTTTTTAAATTATATTTATTAAATTTAGATACATAGCAGTATATATGATAGCAGTATATATGATAGCAGTATATGTGATAGCAGTATATGTGATAGCAGTATATGTGATAGCAGTATATGTGATAGCAGTATATGTGATAGCAGTATATGTGATAGCAAATACAATAATGGATCTA
>NJRL01000165.1:66034-186938 GCA_003063815.1 Aphaenogaster rudis
TCGAGAAATCTTAATGCATTATTTACAATGGAACACCCTGTATATATAAATATATGTTACAGATATGATACATATACATTTATATGACATATTGCTTATCATTGTTTCGTCATTATCTACGTCATTATCAAAGTTGAATATATAAACGGCATAATCGGTTGAAAGAGCAGTATCTCTGGAATAAGCTTAACAGTGTGTTACATACATGAGTAGACGGTTCTTATTCCATCATGGAGAGACCGCTTGTGACCGTGAAACAAGGAAAATTGCAAGGAATCTTTGAAGAAAATGTCCTCGGTTCTCGTTATCTCTCTTTCAAAGGCATACCTTTTGCTGCTCCACCAGTAGGCGAATTAAGATTTAAGGTAACTTATTTAAAGTAACTCGAACCCAAGTAAACTTTTATTTATTTTTATATTCTGTCTCTGTTTATAAATATTTAACAGTTATTCTAATGCATCATAATTATTCTGTTCGCATATCAAGAAATCAATAATAAATCGCCTGATTCTAATTGTCTTGCTATTGTTGCGATGTAAAATGTCATTTCACTTAATATTAAATTGCCCAGTAAGCAAAAAATCATTGCTACAATGTTATTATAATGATATGCACTAACATGTAACGTTTACAAGTATGTAATTTTTAACGTTGTATAGAACATATAATACTAAAAAAATATTTGCAGTAATGTTTTTAAAACATTTCAACAATGTTTGAAAAATCATGTTATCAATTAATCTTTTTGAAATATTTATACAATATTATTTACAAACGTTCAAAATATGCACACAAACTCAACATTTCTAAATAACTCATTCTACTTTAATGTTTCTTGCTTACTGGGTGTATTTCACTGTTGTTCAAAATAAGGATCCCGAACCTCCTATTCCCTGGGAAGGTATTCGAGACGCTTCCAAAAATGCTGGCGATGTGTGTGCACAGCTGGAACAATTACCAACTCAAACGGTTGTTGGTAGCGAAGACTGTCTTTATCTTAATATTTACATACCGTACAATGTCTATCGGACGACAGGGAACCCAGTTATGATTTGGATTCATGGTGGAGCCTATCTTATTGGTTCCGGCAACGACACTCATAAGCGATTTGATTATCTTATGGCAAAAGATGTTATTCTGGTATCCATAAACTATAGACTTGGTGCTTTTGGTAAGATCTGTACTTTCAAAAAAAAAAAAAGAAAACGTATTTCTTGAAGATGATTGAAAAATTCTTATCTCTCTCGCATATTTGCGGAAGATATAGAGTGGAGAGTACGCATTTTTACCGTTTACTAATACACATTCTAATTTTTTATTTTTCAAGGTTTCTTAAATCTTGGTCACGAAGTAGCAAACGGAAACCAAGGTTTGAAAGATCAAGTTGCCGCATTGAAATGGATCAAGGAAAATATTAAGGCTTTTGGAGGAGATTCAAACAACATCACTGTTTTTGGCGTTAGTGCAGGCAGCTCTTCTATACATTTATTAATGTTGTCACCGTTATCTAAAGGTATAGAATATATTTTTAACAAATAGAAACGATGAAATAAAAATTAATTCATTTAAAAATAAAGTATTAATATTTTCTCTCTCTCTCTCTCTCTCTCTCTCTCTCTCTCTAGGTCTCTTCCACAAAGCCATTCTTCAGAGTGGTGTAATTACAGCTGATTGGGCAATGATAAGAAACTCACCAGAAGCCAATTCTTTTAAACTTGCGTCAATACTTGGCAATGATTCTAAGGATCCTGAGAAAGTTATTGAATTTCTTCGAACAATACCCGCCGCCGAAATTGTTGAGGCGCAACATAAGGTTCTCACTCCAGAGGTGAGAATTACTTTTCATATATTTCTTTTTTATTTTGCGTTCAAGAATCGAATTATTCTAATGTATCATTAAATGTGAGAATTTATTCATCTTAAATAATAAGTGTTATGAATAACACTATTGTGTGCTAACCATAAAAGAGGGATGTTTTGTAGGAAGCGCGAATTATTAATGTCCCGTTTGGACCTACAATCGACGATAAAGCAAAAAGACCTTTTCTTCCATATCCCCTCTCTCAGTTACTTGATGATGACAAAAATATACCAATCATGATTGGTTATACTTCTCACGAATATATCATGTTTTTCAAAGGTATTAAAAATTATCAAAATTAGTAAATTTAATTATACTAAATATTACACACATATGATATACATATATATTAAGATATATTATTATATGTAGAAGTTTCCAGTATGGCTTTTTAAACTCATAAATCATTTATCTGTTAATAGATACCAGCGAGAAGACTTTAAAGACAATGTATGCAGATCTACCACGATGCATAGAAAATTTTATAAACTCGCAAAACCCAAAAAAGATAATGCAGTTGACAGAACAAGTTAAACAGCAATATTTTCATAATAAACCGTTTACGGAAGAGAGTATTCCATCTATTATACAATTTCTGAGTGACATACATTTTAATATTCCTACTGATGATTTTGTGGATAAACGAAGGAAAAGGAAGCAAGCGCCGACTTATTTCTATAAATTTTCCTATGTTGGCAACCAGATGACTCAGACAAGACTTATGGGAAATAAACTGACTACAATCGGTATACATGTTACACAATTTATAAAATTTTCTTGATCGAAAATTAATTTCATCTATTTACTTAATAATACAATAATTTTAATGTAACTGGAATTTTTTAGGAGCTTCTCACACCGATGATATGGCATACCTTTTTTACCAGCCTAAATGTAAAATTGATGATCCTAAACCGCCCGCTATAGGTACAAAGGATCGGAAAATATTAGAAATTCTTACGAGAATGTGGACTAATTTTGCAAAGATAGGGTAATTATTAGAAGCTATGTAACACAAAGACATTGCTGGAAAAAAATCATAATAAAGTAAAATAAAAATATTTTTTATTTTCAGAAATCCTACACCTGTCTTAGATCAGTATGTAACTACTACTTGGCTACCAGCAACCGCGGATACTTTTAATTATTTGGACATCGGCGATACTCTTCAACTTTTAACCGTTACTGATTATGATAGCGTATTGCGAGAGTTGAAGTTATAAAAATTCTGCAAACGCTAGTATATTGGATAGTGTGAAATTTTCAAAGTTACAAGTTTTTAAAATGTATTGTTCTATACATATACGTTTAATATGTGTGTGTATATATATAAATAAAAAATATTTCTTAGTGGACACTTATTAATATAATTCGTGTACATAGATATATATCTTTTATTTTTCTATGTAAATATAACTTATAGTAATAATACAGATGTTGTTCGTCTCATCTTCACGACACAACTATAAGGATATATTCGCAAATAATAATCTCAAATTCAAAGTATACTTATGCATCCTGCCAAAATATTAGATACTATAGATATAATATCATTAATTGCTCACGAAATGTCGCTTATTCAATTATGTACATATACATATATGTCTCTTAAAGATGTTTTTGTCTCTTATGCATATATTAAAAAATTGTATCAAACAGAAGTGCCAATTATATGTGTATCTATAAGCACAACAATAATGTATATTTTATAATTATAGGGGAGAGTAGCCTAATTTGAACCGCCTCCTAATTTGGACCGCCCCATTTATTTCCTTTGTGGGAGTAAAGTACTGACATTTAACGCCAAAACCTATAGGGCGGTCCAAATTAGAAGGCGGTTCAAATTAGGCTACTCTCCCCTATTTAAAACTGAAAAATGACAATATATATATATTTCGATATATATTATAGCAAAAGTATTTCTTTCAACTTGTGGATGCAATTATAAATAGCGATTAGATAAGAAAACATTAAAAAATAGGTTATATTTAATACAAAAATTTTGAGATATCTCGGATTTTTCCGTAGACTACGTAGACGCGATCAATAAAAATTATAAATTGTTGTTTGCATAAATTTTCCATAGGAATGATCGCTTATTCTAACACCAAGTGCATATCCTTTCCATCAGATCGGTATGTGTGTGATTTACGTTCATATAATTGATAAAATAAATCAAATTTGGTTTTGGATGTTAGAAACGAGCATGAATTATGACTTCAATTGTGTTTAATGTATGTCATGCTCTTATATGTATCTAAAGTACAATCTTTCTACATATTCGTGACTTTTCGCAAACAATATATTTCTATTTTACTTGAAAATAATAACGATCTACTTACTTCGATTTGTATGGGCGAGTTTTTTAATTCATCGATTGATCAATCGCATTATGCGCTAATGCAGCTTTTACAGAGCAAAGTTGTCTTTGCGCATAATGCGATTGATCAATCGATGAATTAAAAAACTCGCCCTATATTATTTAATGTGCATTTCAAAAGATATCTTTATTTATTCCAGAATGCAAAAACTTTCTGTATTCTCTCGTTGTGAGGCTTTCCTGTGATTATAGCGGCAGAATACGAACGCTGTGCCATCGAAACTTGCGAATCATTCGAATCATTTGATCTTTCATTTTCCCTTTCAAATATCCTGGCCGTACGGCTTACGTTTCCAGTTGGAAGAAATTTATCGCGATTATGTCTACTTAATATCCTTGTGTCCGTATTTTCGTCAGTAACTGCGAAATTGTAAGATTTTATTAATGTCATTTTATTTTTTTCCATGACAAATAATTCTAAGTATCATAAACAAATTTAATTATATTTACACACACCTTTCCGTACAAGATTAGTTTCACACGAAGCTTTAGTCACGTCACTCTTTATAGCTACCTTGCCATCGTCCGCAGTAATTTCCGTGTCGCAAGGAAGACTTGCTAAGATTCCTACCGTTGAACTTCGCCGATTTTCTTCTTTTTTCAATACTCGTTTGCTTTCTCGGTTGTAAATCTCATGATCTATTTCTTCCTCGATAGTGGACACTATTCCCAGTTCATCTACTTGTAATGAAGAAGTCACCAGGCTCGAACTGCAATCACCTATTCCGGAATCACGCGAATCGCCTCGAAACACTCTACGCAATGTCTGCGACTTTAGAATCATGTGTTGTTCTATTTCAGAAGATTTATCATTTACTTTTTTGTCGCTTTCCTTATTGTTTTTTGATACAAAAATCTCTAGATGCGCCGTAATATGTTGCGGAATGTCTTTTGTCTTTGGTATTAACTCGATATCTAATCCAGGCATTTCTTTTTCAGTATTCATCTGTTTTGAAGGATCATTCAAGCTACTTTTTTCTTTCGTCGATGTTTTTTGTATTGTCACATTTACTTCCGTCACACACGTGGAATGCAAATTTGTCTGCAATTCTGCCTCGGCAGATTTTTCTTCCATGCTTGTCTCAACGTGTTCCGTATCTCTATTGACAGCAGTATGGATTGATTTAATTCCATCGGGATATTGCATCTCGGTGCTATCGAATGGTTGTTCAAGCGTAGGCGACGACTCCGCTGTTGTTGTGGGACTACGTCTACTATGCGCCGAAAGAATTGCCATTCTTCCCAATGCGCGAATAGCATTTCCTGTTTTCTATTAAAATAAATAGCACAACGCATGCACAATGAAGACTTAAATGCATGCTAGAATTATTCGAAAAACAAAGTCTAAACTACTAAAAGTTATGATAAATTATTGAGTTAATAAAAAAAATCTAGCAGTCAATATAAAAATATATTATTATTAAATATCAGTAAAATTTTTCTAATTTTTCTTTTTTAATGAAACATGCTGTCCCAAGTATTTTTTATTCGAAAGTAATATTCGCATCTACTTCAAATTTGTGTTACATCTTCTTTCTTACTTTCTAACAATACAAAACAATAATAGCGTAATTTCCAAGAAAATCCATCAATACACACCTGCCACTTCCTCCGTATGATGAATTTCTTTAGTTTTTCTGTCGGCAAGACTATTCTGCTCATAGCCGCAGCATGTTGTATCATCCACGGGTGTTCCAAGCACTGCGTGGCTGACATACGTAATCTATGCCAAGAAATATGTACGCAGAAGTTTATATGTGTGTGACTAGACTAAATAGTCTTCTAAAATAAGAAAGATATAAAAACCTACTCTTTTCGTTTAATAAGTAAGCCGCTGATAAAGTTCTTAGCGTCATTTGAAATGGCATCAAAAGCTTCGTCTTCTAAATCATAATCCGCTCGTGTGATGTTTGCAAAAGTCTCGGCATCATTGTCTCCCATAAATGGCGATAAGCCGGTCAGTCTACGTATTACAATCAATCACCCAGTGAGAAATGACACCTCGATCGCCGTCTAATCGACGTCTATTCTATGTCGAAATATTATTTTCTACATTGAATCGACGTCGATTCGATGTCGATCGAGGTGTCATTTCTCACTGGGCAAGCAATCGGATATATTATTTAGAAATAATTATTTAAAAATGATCAACACTTACAGAACATAACAAATTACACCGACGCTCCACATATCCGACTCAGTGCCGATGGGTTCATAACTTATAATTTCCGGTGGAATAAATTCCGGTGTGCCAAAAAGTACTCTGATTGGTGTATCAGATTTTAAAGTCTGAGCCAATCCAAAATCAATCAGTTTAATCTGATGAGAAGTTCGCGTACGGCACATAATATTTTCCGGCTGTAAGATGAAATCAAAATACTGTTTAGCTCGCGTATTAAACTAACAATTAACTATCATCTGCGAAAAACATACTTTCAAATCTAGATGTACGATTTTATTTTGGTGCATATACTCGACTCCTTGGCAAATTTGCCTCATAAAGAGAATACTGTCTCTTTCGGTTAAAGTAAAGTCGTCAGCTACTACTCTCTCGAACAATTCTCCACCTGAAATACTAAAAAAAGAACTTGAATATTATAATATCATCGAAATTTAATACTCTAACAATTAATTTAACGAACGATACTAGATGTACTTACTATTCCGTGATTAGCACTGTTTCACGAGGACTTTCGTAAGCAGCAGCCAGTAGCAGAAGCTTAGGATGCCTCAATGCGTTCATAATTTTAATTTCTTCGCGAACCTGTTCGCGATCTTTTGCTTTGATCGTTCTAACGAATTTGGCAGCAAAATTCATGCCTGTCGGTCGTTCGATGACTTTTTTGACTATACCGTATCGGCCCTTTCCTAATTCTTCGAGAACGTCATATCTTTCGCCAAAAATTTTGCCCTCTTCTGGTACCACTAAACGAGCTTTGAAACTCGGCTCAAATTTGTCTTAAAAAGTAAGACGGTCATTTTATAAAGATTACAACTAAATTTTTAATTTACATTTCTTAGGGTGATGTTTTAAATATTTTATTGAGAGATAGATAAAAGAAGATATATTGGAGTTCTAATAAAAGAGTAATCTTATTTATGCCGATAAGAGCATAAATATTCATAAATTATCACCTTCTTCCTCCTGAAGCATTGTTTCTTCTTGTTTTGGGATTATGACAGGATCAGACTCCATGCTAGGATCACTGAGTCCGTGGATATTTTCAGCTCGGATACGAAAATAGTAACTCTCACCCGGTATCACGGAATTCCTCTCAGTTGTTACTACCGTGTGACTCAGCGAATGACAAGACTCGGCGATTACCATCCACGTGCTTTCACCGACGTGTTTTGCTTCTACAGTATATCCGATTACCGTGCGACCTCCGTCGTAAGGTGGCGATTGCCAAACGATCGTAGTCTGACCAGCGCTGAAGTTTACACTCGGTTTATTCGCGAGTGGTTCCGGTGGACCTGAGTAGAAATCAAAATCTTTCTCTAGCAATAATGAGACGTTAAGGCATTATAATGCCTTACACTTCCACTCATGTGTAAATCATGCCGAAAGTCACTTTTAATAAACCGTTTATAGCATGTATTATCTTATCTGCAGTTCGTGCAGTTAATTTAAATTTTATTTTGAGATAATACTAGCTGCTTTCCTTTTACACGAAAACTCAGATAAATCTCACTTGTGACGTAATCACTCAGTTAAATGCACGTACCTTTTGACGCCGGCAACTGAAATTTAACTGAGTTTTTACCAATAATCTGCACAAGCTGGAGACCTTGTGCTTTAGTGAGTGAACGAAACTCACATTAAAAATATCGTTTTAAATGTTTCAATAAAATAATCAGGTAAGTACGAAATGACAAAAAATAATTATAAAAAATATTAAATTTTCTCATTTTTTAATATTTTTTTACTTGCACGTTCCTTTTACTCACTGAGAAATGACGTTATTATCTGAGTATGAAATACTCATATAACTGAGTGGCTCAGTTTCACTTTAATGTAAAAGGAAAGCAGCTATTACGGATTGTCAAACACAGATTCGGAGTGATCGCGCGTGTTTTGAAAGAATTCACACGTCATTACGTTACGTCGTTAAGATGCGCCGCGCGACACGTATATTCCTCCTCACAGTACGTACGTCTTTTGATGCTAAGACATACGGCGGCGGTTCAAGGAAAGAGGAAGAAGAGGTGGAACTGATGCCAGTGGAGGAAGCGCGGAAAGGCGGAATTATTGCGCGGCATGTCACGTGAGACTGCCGTCTACCTTGTCTACGCAAGAAAAGGAACTGGACCGTGCAACATGCACTTACGCACATGGAACAATGAATAATGTCTCGTGAATATGTGGAACAGTCAATCGTAAAAAAAAAAAACGTTTCTATTGAGCATCGTCGATCATTCATCGTCGGCACTGATATTCTCTCCGTGTAATTAAGTTTAATTAAAGTAAGATTGAGTTGAGTAGCGCGTCGAGTCCATAGTCTAGTATCATAAATGTTTGTGTATGAAAGAGTCTCGCAAAAGTAAACAATATAAACAGATAGTTTACCTTCTACAGCTAAGCTAAAGAATCTTCGATCTTTGCCTAATGGATTTTCCACCGCAACTTCGTATTTTCCAGCGTGATCGTATGTCACGTTATCCAGTGTCAGGTAAGATACACCGTCCCTGCTGACTATTCCAATTTTCTCGCCTGATCGCAATTCTCGATTCTTAAATGAAAATTAAAATATTTTACCGTACGTCATATACCGAAATATGTCAGAGGCACTGTTAATATCTAAGAATCAATATAACACAGATAAAGTTGATCCACGCCAGCTGCGTACGTGGCTGTATGGCAAGAAGCAAATGACACGACGACCGACCTACGTATTTCGATTGGCTTTCCCAGAGTTTAAACATCTGCCACATTTTGGTGGGGGATTTTATGTATATTATAGTAAGAAATATACATATATTATTTCGCTATAATCCCCGAGGTCAAAGATATAAGCAAACGATCATCCTGAATGATTAATTTCTGTGTAAAAATAGTCACGTTTATTCGTGATGTAACTTAAGTCTATTTAGATTAAATGCGATCGTGTTGCATATATTGATGTAGTTTCTATACGTTAATCGTGAAGCAGCATAGAACTACCATTGAGAATAATGGCTCCTTTTACAAGCAAAATTTGTTTGTAAAAGGTATTTGTTAAATTAAAACGAATATTTTTCTCTTGGCACTGGTCAAAATTCGTAGAAGCAAACGAAACCTACCACTCGAAGCCACTTGACCGTCGGTTCGGGACATCCTTGATACGTTACTCTGAGAACTGCTCTGCTTCCTCTAAATACGCTAATGTCAGTTGGTTCTTTTATTATCGTAGCTTTTATCAACTCTTCTAGACGCAATTCCTTATGCTTTCTGTTCGGTACAGAGTCAATATTCTGATGATAGAATTGTTTCGTTTTCTCTGGCGATAACAATTTTATGGAAGCATCAGCTATGTCTTCTTCGTTTAATGAAGATGATAATTTTGGATCTTTCGAAAATTCCAGGTTACTGTCTAAATTTTTCTTTATAATTCTTCGTACCCATAACTCGTCCGCAAATTGTGATTTTTGAACATCAATTGACGCATTATTAAAAATGCGTTTTTTTATCGGCAAAGGAGAAATATGCTTAGTACACGATGCAGTACATCGAGGAAACGAAGATGATCTAGTATGCGTTAGCGACTTTTCGTGACGTCGCCGACATTTTAATGACGATAACTCTTCCACTTTTTCTGGCATGCCTACAAGATTAGTGTTTGTTAATAATAGTTTGGCCTGTGCATGAGTTTGAATTTCTTCAGGCTTCGTTATGGAATCATTGAAATCGTATAACGAATTTTGTAATTGCAGCTTGGCAATGCAACTGATGGACGGACCCTTTCCGTTCACGGAAGCTATGCATCGAATCTCTCCTGTGTCACGTAATGATATGTCACGTATTCTTAAAATGCTGACGATACCATCTCTTTCAATCTTCAAACAGAAAAATAATGATTAGAATTAGCAGCAATTGTGCTAAAAATCTAATAATAAATTCAATAATAAAATGTGCATATATTTTTTTTTATTTTACGTACTTTACATTTTGCGTTTTCTCGAGCATCTTTCCCATTAATTGTCCAAATAATTTCCATAGTTTTTCCACATTGCGCTCTGGCACAGAAACAAGCGGTAGCGCCTTTAGCGGCAATAACTGATAGCGGAGTTTTCGTAAATTGTAGCGCCGGCTTCAAAACGTCTTTATAGTCTGTTTGAAAACATTGAGAGACATTAGCGAAAATAATTAGTGAGAGAGCCTCTAGTCTACTCGAGGCTCTCTAGATAATGCTAAATAAGGAAAAACGATCTAGTAACAATATTAAAATCAAAATAATAATTTAAAGACAAATCAGACCTTGCACGGCAAAAAGACTACCACAGGACGCAATACCGAAATCGTTCCGTACAATACAGGTATATTCACCGGCATCTTGTGGACAAACCTCGGATATTCTGAGAGCAACACCTCCATCTCCGTATATAATATATTTGTAATAATCGCTATCAGGTAATTCGCGACCATCCTTGGACCAAGTAATCGTGAAAGGAGGTGTGCCTGAAACAATAGAGAAAAAGATTTATTATTTTAAAAAATTTACTTTATTTCAAAATGTTTACTTAGCGCAACTTAGCACAAATTTAAAGAATTAATTAAGTTTTACCTGTGATTCCAGTCTGAAATTCGTAACAATGATTCTCCATTACAATTAATTCTTTTGGCAACGATTGCAGAAATCGCGGTGCAGTCTTGTCCGCGATAGATGAATCGTGGGGATCTAATACAGTTACCTGCGAATAATAAGTTTTAAAATAACAAAAGATTTTAAAGAAAATGGCGACAAATTGTAAACTTGTATTTTACGTAGTTCTCGTTCACCTGACAACTACTCCTCGTTGATCCAAGAATATTGGTTGCTACGCAGGTGTATTCACCCGCATCACTGGCTTTCACTTTTGATATTTCGATTCTGGCAGTTGTGCCATCGAAATGTCTCTTTATTCTAGAAGATCGTTCTAACGGTCGTCCATTTCTAGACAAAATTTGTAAATGATACTTTGTTGCAGATTTGTCGCGCATTAAAGTCTCTGCATTTTTACCTATACCATGTTGATGTTACGCTCGGCGTTCCTCTTACGCGACATTCCAATTGTAGACGGCTGTTTATTCTACTGGTAGTCGGAAGAAGACTTCGGTCGAACGAAGGATATGTTCTAGGTGAGGCGCTTCTAGTTCTGATAGATCGACTCGTCGATTCGTATCGATCTTTTCACATTTAATATATTTATAGAATAAGAATATTTGTAAGATAGAAAATACCTTTTGTGTGTGTGACTTATATATACTTATACATACTTATTACTTCAAGACGAGCACTGGCCTCAATTCGACCAAAATCGTTTTCTGCTGTCACTCTATAGAGAGCGGCATCTTCTCGCATGACGTCGATGATTTCAAGTATCTTGACGTCATCTCGTTCTTTGATGGAAATCCTCGTGCTCGGTGTTACAACGGTACCGTTCTTGTCCCACCTTATCCAGGGCGCGGGATGACCGACTACGGCACACTGGAAACGCACGGTTTCGCCTTCCTGAACCAAACGATTATGCGGCACTGCATAAAATTTCGGCGGGCAAACCTTCGGCCTCTTTGACATGCCGCTTCGCGGCAAAACTTGCGGTGATCTAAATTCCCGACCGTCTGAAAATAATTTTCGTTTGATTATCTTTGTCGTCACCGTTGCTTAATTTTTTTATTTTCTCCTTTAAACTTTACACTTTTTTCTACAAACTTGAGTTTCCTATTTTATCTTATTGTTAGACTTACGCGAAACTGCCGGGGACAAGCTTCTAATTGGTGTCGATCGCGGTGTCGATCTCGGAGTTGATCCTGCTGATAACAAACCCACTGGCCTCGTCAATCTTTGGCTTAGTATATTTTCTTTTCCCTCGGGGACTATGACATACATTAATTTAGATCATTATGACTTTTGAAAGTTTTCAGATCGAATTGTTTGATAGATATGCGTCACTAAGTATATGTATGTCCCAGAATTATGATAATCTCGTGTTCATCAGTCATACCATCACGTAATCTTTAAAAGTGACCGACAATTAGTATAATGAGTATGAATGTGATTTAAAGAGATATTCACAACTCGCACCGCGTCTTTATTTGGAACACATTTGTGTGAATCTTTCGAAAGTTATATAAAATTACCATCTACAACTAAACAGGCTGATGTATACGCTTTTCCAAGATCATTGTAAGCCACACACGTGTATTCTCCTTCATCCTCGGGATACACATGTTGGATACTTAATCGTGCCGTTTCATCGTCTAATTCGGCAGCAAAATCGCCCACCATAGCTATGATCTGACGAAAAATATTTTGAATGTTATAGTTGATCAACTATATGCGACATTAAGCATTTAATTCTCTTATTACTTTGCCTCCACGTTCCCAACGAACCAAAGGTGGTTCTGGTGTGGCGTAAACTTTACACTCTAGGGAGACAGCGTCGCCGTCGCAACACCGAAGATCTCGCAATTCTCTCTTTATAATCGGCAGGATCAATACCTTTCTATAGAGTTTAATGTTTTATTAATGGAACGAGCTAAATAGAAATGTATATGCTCGTCACTAAGCTTTTGTAATAGCTCACCCGTGAGGAGATTTCTGCGTTTGTTCCTCTTTGCCTTGTCCTGAAAAAATCGTTGAATTAAATTTGTACAACAATTGTAAAGCAAATTTCGTCCGTATATTCGAAGTTTACCTTTGGCATAAATCTGCAAGGAAATTACAGCTTTAGCTTCCCCATGGCAGTTGCGAGCTATCACGGAATATGTTCCAGTAAAATCAAGCTTAGCGTAAGGTATTTCCAACCGATATTGTGGTCCTGCACCTACTAGCCGGAAGTGAGGTGCGTCCCTATAATAGTCGGGCTGCAAAATAGAATTCGTATAAAGTATGAATAAAAATCTGAAAATTTAAGATCACAAGTACTGCAAGTAGTAAATTCAACTGAATCGAATGCTACATCGTGTTTACCGTTTCTTATCAACGTTTGTTCCGTTCTCGCTCATTTCATATACGTGAGTTTCATCGCTAACTGTAACAGCATGCATATTCGACCGCAGGTGCTATGTTAAATTATTGAGGAAGTATAAAGAAATAATTTAAAGTAATTTTAATATAGGAATGATTCGAGTTTGATGTTTCTGCAATAGTGACGTTATTCAATTTGGTAGTGTTTAACTTAATTTAACGAAATTATAATAAATAGCGAGAATGTATAAATTTGAATGATTATTTGATTTAACGTTACCTCAATCGTTACCACTAATGCACGATTGCATTCACTTGGTTGTCTTTTGGCGATTATACTCACAATCAGAACGCGTCTGTTGTATTGACAGATTTTGGATGTTAGTTCTTATGCAAGATTATATGTGAGACGGGGTTAAAACTCAGCGTGTGGTATTGGAAACGAAGAGGACAGTGAGAAAAGACAGATAAGAGAGAGATGTCTTCGTCATGGTTCTAGCCCATATAGGGAGCGAAAGTCGAACAGATCGCTACAGTCTGATCTGGTTGAACATATTACATGAGTACCAATGTATATTACTGTTTCTCGTATATATTCTTATAAATTTAATGATTTGATATACATTAGAAGCGCCTAGACATGGAAACCCATAATTTCTAATTCTTGAATTTGAATCGTGACATAATCAACTCTTCGAGATGTATCTATCTTGCACCTGTCACATTACGGTTCGCCTACGCTAAAATTTATGCGGAGGATACTTCCCGATTACGAGGATAGACGCTATAAATTCTCTCGGAGACAGTTTGCAAGGACTCTTGGCTTTATCACACATATACGTGCAAACAGTATATATATATATATATATATATGTATATGTTATATATAAAATAGTCATGTATAATTGTACACAACAAAATAAAATAAAATCTAATTTTTAATTAAATCATATTTTTGTAATTTTTGTGATTAAAACTATGTTTAAAACCGTATAATATACGTTACTTAATTGAGGCAATTGCAATCATATCTGCATATACAATCGCGTCCGTAAATAAGAGAAAAAGGAATTTGTACTGTTAATTTTTCAATAAAATTTTAAAATAAAATGAAATTTTTAATAAAATTTTTACGTTTATAATATATAACATAATTTTATCTACATTCCTGATATATTTAGCTTGATTTTAAATTTTTTAATTTCGAATTTTTTATTTCTGCTCTGGATAATTATTTAAATTAATAATTCGATGTCATACTTACATTATCGTATTCCACATCGAATTGAATCTAATTTTCTTGATGAACAATATATAGAATAATTATATAAATAAAACTCGTTCGTTTGTTAATTGCTAAAATTTGTGCATTTGGCCAAAATAGACTAAATATGCGTTTTGTAAATTAAATTAAAATAGCAATTTACGTTTCATATAAGACACAGAACGACAATATCACATCATATAAGAGATCAAAAGTTGAAGCGGTTGTTCGTTCGCTAAAGTTTCACGACGACGACTGTTTTGCTGCTCGTATGTTACAGTACCGATTCATCGACAAAGAAAGCCGAGTTGGTCGACAAGTGGGGATACTGTTCTGTACACATTTAACGATTATGTAGATATTTTGAAGTGACGTAGATGCGCACGTTTCTTCGATCAATGCATCACTTCCGTTTCCTACCTTGGATTCATATGTCGTCAATTAACAATATGAATCCCTTTCTCGAATACAATATATATTGAATCTCATGCCTTCGTCTGTATTAAAAATATAACGTAACGCGTTGTTACCATATAAGAAACTATCCAATGTCAATGCCATTTCCTTCGGCGCATATAATGTCTTGCCCGCTTATGGCTACAATACATTCTTTGTTACGCTCTGCTCCGTAGTCATTTTTTCGCAACTACCTTGACCCACATAACACAGATCAAGTCAGCAATAGGTACACGTCATTTTACCATTTGCACAATGTTCGTTTCTCTTTACGATAGTCCATAATTTTTCATTGCGACTAATTAACCGAAATACATTGAAAATTTCTTTCAAGTTTAATTTCCATTTTTTCAATTGCATCACTATCTAATTACATCACATCGAATTTATATTTAAAAAAAAGTAAAGAGTTCCGAATAAAATAAGTTAGAAAATTAGGAAAATCTTCATGTAGGTTACCTTGAGAAAGTCACGCAACCATATTACTTCTGGCTTAGGATCTCCGACCACTTCACAAAGAATGATAACTGTATCGCCTTCAATCGCTTCAGTTGATAAAGGTTTTGTGACAAAAAGAGGTTCCTTCGAATATCTGAAAGTAGAACAATGTTATTTACAACATTATGTTGGTGTGTGCCGAGATGCTACAATGATCGAACTCACGGTATATCTGGGCATGTGCTTGTAACATTGGATGATTCATCAATGGATAACTGATCTTGAATCGCAGTCGTAACAACTACCTTGGCGGATGTCTCAGTTTGACCGACTACGTTCGTTGCGGTGCAACTGTAAACTCCTGCATCTCGCGTAGTAACATTAGCCAGAGAGAATTGGACGGTGCCATCGTGGCTCAATGTCATTATCGCTCTTCTACTAGGTCGCAAGCGAATACCATCGCGATGCCTACGTGATTATAAAAAAAAATGCGTATCCTGGATCATATTGTCATAAATGTGAGTATCGTTAATCATAATTATTGCTCACCAGACGACACCAACACTCGGATAAGCTTCAAGTTGTGCCGACATTCGTAATTCCCCGCCTGAATGAATCGTGTAAGCCGCGTTAAGATCACGAAGAAATTCCGGTGCGATATAGGCCCGAATTCCTTTGTCTACCACGAGAATACACCGACAAGATACCGAGCCGTTTATATTCCTCGCTGTCACCATGTAACATCCAGAATCTTCGAGAGTGGAATGAATTATTTCCAGAGTATGAAAGTTTGAGTCATCATCCCAAAAAATATGGCGATCTAAAGAAAAGAATATTTGACGAAAAGTTAATATAGAAAATTTCATGTTGGACACTGTGAATGAATGAATTAATTACCATCTTGAAAGATTTCGGTTCCGTTTTTATACCAAATGATCTCTGGAACGGGATGTCCGATGACTTGACAAGTAAGCCTTACTGGATAAGTTGTTTGCACTCGCCTGTCTCGTATCCTCATGGTAAATTGCGGCGGTTTATCTTCCGGTTCGATGCTCAAACTTTTAACAAAATCATATAATATTATTACTAGCTTTGTTATATCAAAATGGTACATTTACTTACCTCGTTTTGAGTTTAGCATCAGCCTCGATAATTCTTGGATCGGTAACAACGAGAATTCTAGCGAACGACGACACTTTGCCGATCCTATTATTTGCTTCGCAAATGTATCTTCCAGAATCATCTTCTTTAATATTTGCAATCGTCAAAGAACATTTAGAACCATCGTAATGTATCTCAAATCTTGTATCATTGCACGGATTAATTTCCGTTGTTTCACGATACCATCGTACTTCCATCTTAGAATCACCGCGAACCTAAAAACAATGATTTAAATAAGTATATGAGATGGAAAGGGGCAAGGGCATTAGTTAAAAAATATAATAAAATATTGTACTCTTGTTTGTAAACTTACTTCACATTCCAATTTTACTGGCGTCCCTTCAAGAGCTTTCAATTGACCTGGTAGAATTTTTGTAAATTCTGGAAGATCAGTACTTTCGATCACCAACACTGAATTCGTCATTGTAACTGGTTCGCCCCATCCATAACGATTTCGCGGTGTTATACGAAATTTGTATTCTCCACTTGGTCGCAAATTGAATGCATCGAATGCGTTGATCGGCGTAACTCCCAACTGATAAGATTGGATAATATTTTGATTTAAGAAAGGGTATAAATTAAAATATATATTATTAAGCTAGAAATATCATCTTCTTTTTGTCTCACCTCTATCCATCGTGCACCTCCGTCACTGCCTAATAGCCAAGCTTCGACTTTATAAGCGATCACTGGTGCAGGTCCTCTTCTTTCTGCCTTACCCCAACTCAACGATAGCCAGCTTTTTCCACCATCAATAACAACCGGTTCGCTACTGATTGGACCGGGCACATCTGATAAAAATTGTAAGATAATACAAATATAAAATTACAAATATACTTAATTGCGTCTCTTACATTTATAAGAACTGTTTTTTAAGAAAATTTATAGATTATAAAAACAGTTCCCATCTATTGTCTAACCTCGATGTCCATATAAATATTCTAAGAAGTCAATGATTAAACAATCTTTATTGGTCCAAGATCGTTTCAAACGCGAGATACTGGTATCTTCATTTTCGACATTGATAATGATTCCATGGTTATGTGGCATCATGATAAATTTTATTTTATTCGCTTTGTATATTTATTAATACTTGCAAATCAAACGCATTTTTATATTACAAAGAAAACGGAAGGAAGAAACATATTTAACCTATTATGCAATAAGAATATTATAAAAGTAATGATAAATTCGCGGCGATTTAGCATTTCATAAAAAGATACTGATGAAACGAATAAATAATTCTTCACTTTGCAAAATATTTCTTTTTAACACACTATATCGTGACAAAACTGAAAGTTTTGAAAAGTAGGATATACGAAGTGATTCGCGTTTAGACGACGACTGAATTTTGAATTTCTGGAGTTTGTGAAATGTTAGTGGGAGATGAATATAAAAGAGGCAAACTAAAATAACCCACCTCGAGATGTTTCTCGGATGAAGGAAACTTGGATATGCTCCTGTCGCGTTTATTTTATACGTTACGAGTACAACACTTTACGAATGTGCCAATTCTGAATTTAATTGAGAGAGTTTATATCTCAGGATACCAGCTTATTTATTTTAAAGATTACATTTACGTATATTTAAGGAGATTTTCGATCAGCGTATTAATTCGATGAATAGTCAAACTAAATATTAATGTCAGTTTGCACAACCGCTTAGTCCAGGTGTCAACTGGCGCTTAGCCATTAAAATTTAAGCCAAATATACGATGTTGCAGTTGGTGTAGATTGTTTGTCATTCTAATTTTAATATGTTATACAATAATATTGTTATTTTTTGGAATTTATTACTACGTAGCACTAATCGGCTTCATTTTAATTCATATAAGTAATACTACAAAATCTTATGATCTCTCTCAAGCAGTCCCTCTTACTTATTGTTAGTCAATATATTACATATAAATAATCGTAAAGTCACTTACTTCTCACATAGGACATGTCGTTGTCGTATTCTTCCGCGTTACGCTCAGTAACAGAATTCCAATCTGACAATGGAGTCAATGACCTAGCACGTTGCTTTACCTATTTTGAATATGTTACTGATTATATTTCCTCTATTTCATTGACATTTACATATATTCTTACCTTGATCGAGAAGAAACTTCTGTCACAGCCATATCTATTTTTAACCAAAATGCAGTAGGTACCTTCATCAGAAGGTATAACTCTTTTTAATGTTAATCTGACGTAATCATCAATACTCTCTTTGTATGATCTCGGTCCATCCGTGATGTCCGTTAATCCCTTCATCCATATTGCTAAAATAATAGAAGAAAAGGTAGACTAAAGAATAAAGAAGAGAGGAAGTAAAGAGAAAAATAAACTAATATTAACTAATAAGTTGAGAATATGATAAATTAAGAGTCATTTTATCCAGTCTTACTTCGGGGCTTAGGAATACCGCTAACTCGGAAGGATATACTGATGTCTTCGCCAACAATCACATCGATCGATTTCTTGGAAGGTCTCGAGACGAACACCGCCGGTTTTCCCCCGTCAATAGTGCTTGATGATATTACATCCACCGTCGCACTTGTATCCACTTGTCCATAAGCATTGATCGCTCTACACACATATGTACCCCTTTCTGACTCTGTCGCTTCAGGCACAATTAACGTATAAAGTCCACGTTCTACAAAGGTTTTCGCTTTTGGTATCGTAATTGGTTCCTTTCGGTCGCCACGTAGCCATTTCACTTCCGGAGATGGTATACCTACGGTAGATTAAGGAGAA
This sequence comes from Aphaenogaster rudis, assembly GCA_003063815.1. NCBI lineage: Eukaryota > Metazoa > Arthropoda > Insecta > Hymenoptera > Formicidae > Aphaenogaster > Aphaenogaster rudis. The sequence continues at coordinate 85,479 of NJRL01000165.1, forward strand.
TTTCACAATTTGATATGTAACTTATTTCCTTGACAAATGTCTTATTTACCTTTGACTTCTACTTGAAGAGCAATAGTTCCGCCAGTGGGCACGCTATGATCCTTTAATAAGTTGGAGAACCGTGGTCTTTGTACAAATTCCGATCTAATTTCGTTGCCCAAACGTGGATCGTTTCGATTCACGGATCGCCAATCTAAAATTATATTACTATATAATATTCAAACGCATCCATATTAAATTATAACATATAATACTCTAATTACCTTCAACATGAACAATATGAGATATTTCCTCAGTGTGTAGCTCGTTTACCGCGCGACACGTATATTGTCCATTATCTGTTACGTCAGGATCTGCTATTTCCAGTCGATAGACATCATCATCGAGATAACTTTGTTTATAACGTTCGCCTTGAAGAGTTACTCCGTCTTTCAGCCAGGAAATCATAGGAACCGGATGCGCTCGTACACGACATTCCAGGATCAACTTACGGTCAGAATATCGATAAGTATCTAGGAAAAAAAGTGATTTATTGAAATAACTCATGCAAATTAATGAATGCACATCATACTTGTGTGAATGTACATATATACCTTTAATTGACTTTACAAAAGTTGGAGGTGAATGAGTGAGTTTATAATCGGAATAAACTCTCAAAATAGATTCAGTAGTCGAAGTGCCATGTATATTCTCAGCTACGCATGTGTATATTCCGGCGTCTTCGGGAAGCGCCTCATGTAATTCCAGATAAGCCATACCGTTTTCGTATCGTATTTTACGATTGTCCGATGCATCCAGCTTTTGATCATCTTTAATCCAGTAGATGCGTGGTTCTGGATTACCAAGAACCGTGCAAGTTAGTCTTGTCCTCGTACCAACTCCTACGATTCTGTTTGTCAATCTTGTACAGAACGATGGTTTCTTTGGTTTGTTCCACGGAAGGTTCTGTAATGATTAACATTTTTGAAATTAGAAGACTCTTCTTTGCTTATAAAATGTTAAGTAGTAATTCAATATTGAATAATTACCTCACTTTGACGGAGATCGGTATAGCTAGACGTACTAGATTTACAAGTATCGAAATCTATACGTGAGATAGTTTTTGTGCGACGGGAAGGTCGAATGCGCGTACTAGGTACAATAGTGGCATCGCTATCCCCGGTCGAGTAGTCTTCGTATTTCAGCAAGCTGATCGATCTCGTGCGAATCATGCGATTTTCTCTTCTTTTGCGCCTCTTATATGAAGAGCCTATATCGAAATAATACTTATCCATAGAAGGACTATGTAATTTATAATCCCAATAGTCGTCAAGCCTTTTTCCGCTTAGTGATGTTAAAGAATCTCTCCAGCTGTATGATCTACAAGTGCTAGAAAGCATTGGGATGCCAGAATCAAACCGAAATGTATGTTCTCGAGAATAATCGACATTAAAAAACATTGAAGTCGATTTGTCGGGCTTATATGTAGTCTCTAATATATTCTTAAGAAAGCGATCGGATTCATTTTCACGCTTTCTGGACAATTCGTTTTCTCTTATTTGCTCTTTTTTTCTCTGTCTATTTCTGAATCTCTCCTCTTCTTGTCTTTTTCGTAATCTTTGTTCTTCTTCCCATAATAATCTAGCAGTCTCATCTCTCCTAATTCTCTTTTCCTCACTTCTTTTCTCGCGCCTTTCCTCGTCTGTTGCAGATACATACCCAGCCTCTTCTTTAAGTCGCCTCATAGTTCTTTTCTCTTCCAAGCGCTCTGTTTCCATTCGATGTAGCCTTTTATCGTTATCTCTCTCCTGATGATTGTTTTCCTCTTTCTGTACTCTGCGTTCACTACTCCTATTAATCCGTTCTTCTCTCGTATATAACCAATTTTTATCATTTTGCGACTTTCGCTGTTTCCGTTCCTCCTCTCTTTTCAACTTTTCCAGTTCTTCAAATACCAGTTTGTTTTCTTCTTGTTGTTTTTGAAGCATTATCTCACTTTTTTGTTCTTTCTGATTCTCGTCTACTTGTAAACATAAATCTTTATCTGTTCTTAATATTAATTCTTGTATTTCCTTGTTAACTTTTTCTTCCTGCTTTTGTTTTATTTGTATTATCTGTTTTTGTTCTTGATCTTCGTTTATTTCTTTATATTCTCTTTTGCTTTCGTTTGTATCGTCTTCTTTCCTTATGTCATTTATATATCTACTTTGTGTTTGCTGTATCACTTCTTCTGTTTTAATTTCAATTTCATCTTTCTTTTTTTCTATTGATTTCCTTGTTATTTTTTGTACTTTTTTATCGTCTATTTCATCTTTTTCCTGCGTGATCATTTTCTTATCCTCTTGTACATTTTTCTTCATCTTTGTTTGTCCATTTTCTGCTCTTTTTATTTCTTCAGCCTTGGTTATCTTCTTTTGTTCTTCATCCTCTTTCCTCGATATTTTAATTTCATTCTTTTTCTTTTGTCCTTCTTCTATTACATCTCCTTTTTTATTAGAATTCTCTTTTTCCTTTTCCAGCTTTTCAGTCTTTTCACTTTTTGTTTTTTCACCTTCTTCTTTCTTTATTTTTTCTACCTCCTTATTTAATTCTTTCTCTTGCTTCTTTACCTCTTCCACTTGTTCTTTTTGTTCTTGTTCTTTTATCTTCTCTTGTGCATGCTCTTTTTTCTTACTAAATTTCTCCCTTTTTTTTTCCAACTCTTCAGTCTTCTGATCTTTCGTTTTTTCACTTTCTTCTTCTTTTGCCTCTTCTATTGCCTCCTTCTTTGTTTGTTCTATCTCTTGTTTCGTTGCTTCTTTCATTTTTTCGTGTTTTTGTCGTTCTTCTTTTATTTTTTCTGCTGTTGGCTCTTCTTTTGAACCGGTTTTCTCATTCTTATTTTCTATTTCTTCAGCCTTTTCGCTTTTTATCTTTTCGTCTACTTCCCTCTTTACTTTTTCTTTTGTCTCCTGTTTCTGTTCCATCTTTTCCTTGTTCCTTTCTTCCTTTTGTTTTTCCTCCTTTCTTAACAGATCGGCCTTTTCTTTTTTTTCCTGTATGTCTTCATTTTGACTTTGTGCAGCATATTTTTTATCTTCAACATTTTTCTGTTCTTTGTCTAATTTCTCATCTTTTTTGAGAATGTTGTGCTCCTCATTTTTCTTTATTTCTGTGGCTTCCATTTCTGTGGCTTCTATTTCGTTGTCATACTTATCTTTCTTTTTCTGTATCATTTCAACTTCTTCAATTTTTACAGGTTCCTGTTTCTTTTGTTGCACTCTAGTATCATTTTCTCGTTTTTCTTCTTCTTTTTTTTTAATTTCATCGTTTTTCTTATATTGTTCTGTCAGTTTTAATCTGTCGGTATCTTTTATATCTTTTTGTTCTTCTTTCTTTTCTATTCTGCTGACTTCTTCTTTCTTTTCTCTTTTTTCTGTACCTTTAGGTTCTTTTTTATTTTCTGCTTTTTCTTTAACGATTTGATCCGTTTCAGCTGTCTTACATTCATCTATTATTTTCGTCTCTTGTACGGTCTCTTGCTCTTTTCTTCGTTTGTTTTCGTCCACTTTTTTCATTTCTACATCTTTGCTACTTTGTTCACTTTTTCCTTTCCTCATTTCATCGGCGTCAATAAATTTTTCAGGTTCCTCTTTTTCATTTCTTATGTTTTCAGCTGTATCCGTTTTTTCTTGTTGATTTTTTATTTCTTTTATTTTTTCAAGTTCGTTATATTTTTCAAAGCTATCGGTTTCTTCTACTTTCTTACATTCTTTTTTATCTTCCTTTATCTTTTTATCTTCCATGTTTTTTTCACTTTGCTCTGCTTCTTCCTTTACTTGTTTAATTTCTTTACTTTCCTGTTCCTTATTTATTTTTCGCATTTCTTCGATTACGTCCTCTTTCTTCTGTTTCTCATTTTTATTTTTTATTTGATTAGCCTCTTCTTCATGTGTTAACTTTGTTGATTTTTCATCATCTTTTTCTTTCTTTTGTTTTATTTCTTCTTTTTTTTCTAATTTCTTCTTGTCTTCTTTGTCTTTTGTATCATTGATTATTGCAGAATCTATATCTTTTATCAACTTAGTTTCTTTTATTTCTTCTTTCATTTTTTCATTAGTCTTATCGTCTTTTTTGACAGCTGTTTCAATTTCACATGCTTTTATTTCTTTCTTTACAGATTTCTCGTAAAGAGCTGTTTTGTATCTATCTATCATCAAAATCGTTTCTTCCAAAGACTGGTCATAGATAATGTTCATCGCAGTTTGCAGTTTACAAATTGGTCTCTCAAGGATCACTAATCCATCTAGTGCTGTTTCTTCACACCATAATGTTCTTGTTGCTTCTATTGATTCTTGTAATTCATGTAGACACGGTATTAAATTTTTGGAAAGAGCACCGAAGTTTGTATGTTGCGGTTCCGCCAATGGTTTATCAGCTGATTGCTCTTGCATTATAGCTATAGATTTCTCGAGTTTCTGAAGAGCATTAACCATTAAATTGGCAGTGTTTGGTTTCTCTTGTATCTGTATAACACATTGTTTAATATTCTGTAAAGGTTTCATCAACATCTCAAGTGCTTCATATTCGATATAAATTTCAACGACTGCCATCTGTTGTTGCTTTAATTTATCTTCAATAGATTCGATGGACTTGTTAATATCTGAAATACTATTTATTATTTTCATTGATAATTCTGAAAGTTTTTTGCTTCGTTGTATAGATAGAATTGTTTCTAACGCATTCTGCACGAGTTCCAACGGTCTCTCCAAATTGTTTATATGTACACTTGGTGATTTTTTTATAGTCACAATAGAGCAGTTTAATTCGGTTAATGGTATATTGAGAATGTCGTATATCGTAGTATCAATTTTCATCATACCTGATTCTTTGGACAGTGTTTTATCAACAATTTCTTTCTTAATAAATGAAATGCATTTTTCAAAATTGGAAAGAGACTCGATAAAAGCAGACTCGATACTGTCTTCCTCTTCAATAGTATCTAAATTATATTTATTTCTTAATAATGTTAAAGTCTCTTGTACATTAGTAAGTGGTTTTTCCATAGTCTTGAGAACTTCAATTTCGATAGAATCATCTTCCATACATAATATCGCTGATTTAATTTTTTCCATTGGTTTTGCTAATTTTTCGATAATAGAGTCTGGTATTAAAGTTCTCATTTGCTCTTCCACAATTATAGTTTCAGGTTCTATTATGTTGCATTGTCGAATATTAGCAATGGATCTCTCTATTTCGTGCAGAGGAGTCGCTAAACATTCTGTAATCCAATTGTTGCCTGCATCTTCGGTCATTGATTCAATATCCGGCGACATCATTCGTGTTTCTAATACAGATATAGCACGTTGGAGATCGAACAGAGGTTCAGCCAATGCATTTAATATGACGTCGTTCTTCGATCGATCGGTTGAGGTTTCAACCAACATCTGATCCTGTATTACCGCGATAGAGTGACGTAATTCTTCGAGTGGTTCCATCAAAGGACGAAGAGTGAGTTCATTTTTACCATCGATGGCAAATGAATGTTCATTAGCACGTTCAATAGCCATTTGTTCTTGAATAATTATCGCAGCTGCATGTTTTAACTCTGACAAAGGCTGTATCATTGTTTTCATCGAAGAAATATTTTCTTTTTCCGATAAAGAACACGTTGTATCATATGGCGGGACTATTTTCTGCTCTTCGACGATTAAGGCTAGACATTCTCGTAATTCAGTTAATGGCTTTGCTAATGTTTTCAACATAGAGGTTTCATCTTCCGACATCGACACTGCGATTTCGACTGGAGATTCGATCACGCCTTGATCGATCACCATTGGACGTGTAATTTTTGAAGAAGATTCGTCGATTACATCCGCCCATGTATTCAAAGACGAAGCATCTTCGGAAATAGTGTCCGCCGCAGGTTCCATGATTATCTGCTGATGATTGCACATTGCTATACGTTCTGTTAGATTATGAAGAGTTTCGGCAAAAGTTTCCAATGCCGAAATATTTTGTTGTTGTGCGAATTCAGTTAAAAAATCAGGTGCAATCGCGGTTACTTGCTGAATAGATGCGATAGAAGCTTTTAAATCCACTAAAGGCTGCGCGATTGATTTCAGCAAAGCGTCAGTTTCTACTTCCGATGTAATTTGGCTTCCTGCTTCTAATATCACGTGCTCTTGTACAGTAGCAATAGATTTTTGTATTTCCTCGAGAATAGGTTGTAGAGCAAGCTTTTCTAAACTTACAGAAGACGATTCAGTTGTGAGGTTGTGTCCATCGTGTTCGATAACATGTTCCTTTCGCACCGTTGCGACAAAAGATTTTTCAAGTTGTTGCAACGGGCCAACAAGACTGCTTAACACAGCAACTGGTTTCCTTATTTCCGCAACATCCAAAATCTCAGATTCTTGCATTTTAATTTCTTCGATAGTTATAATCTGCTCCTGTAATATTCGCAGAGGTGCAATAATATTTTCAATAAGTTGCGTATCTGTTTTATTTGATTGTTTCAATTCTATATTTGTTGTAAAAGTTTCGATAATTTTTGGTCGTTCAACAATAACAGAACAATATTTTTTAAACTCCTTAATAGATTTCGCGAATGCTTGCAGCGCGGACGCATTCTCGATCTCTATAATCTGTTGACCAGCGTTTTCTATTGCATTCAATTGTTGTAAAACTACCATCGATGTTCTTAAATTGCCAAGTGATCTCGCGAAATCCTTTAATATTATCGAATCATCTGTGTTCATGTTCACAAGTAAATTATCCTGGATGATCATAACTTGATCTTGAATCATTGCCACGGATTTATTCAAGTTATCCAATGTCGGCTTGATTGGTAATCGTTGCAAGCCTAGGACAGTTTCTTGATAAGAAGCAGCTAAGAATGATTGCTGTAACTCTTGCAATGGTTGCATCATACATTCTAAAGTAACGGCTTTTATTGATTTCTTTGTTTCCAGTGTTTGAGATACTCGATCTTCGAGTTTTAATATTGCACTTTGCAATTCTTCAATTGAAATAGTCATTGTTTTTAATAAAGAAGTTTCACTGATTGCTTGTTTTGTTATATCTTGTTTAGCTATACCTACTAGTTGATTCGTTGTTTCTTCTACCGATTTTGCAAACGATAGTAAAGTTGATACTTTTTCAATTTCAGTAACTTTATCAATATGGTCGACGACTTCTTCAATTATTGTTAACGGCATTTTCAGGTTTTCTAGAGCTTCATTTAAAGTTTTTAATACAGAGATATCTTCATTAAAAATTGCTTGCTTCTGTACTACGATGATTGAGTTTTTTAGTTCTTCTAGCACAGGCTTTAAATTCGCATTTGTCAACAAACTTTGATTTTCGCTAAGTTCTTTTGTAACTTCCTCTTCCGCGAATGTAATTTGCTGCGTATCTATAATTAATGATTGTTCTAATTTTTCCAAAGAATCCATCACTGCACCCAAATGAGCAATTTTTCTTTTTTGTTCTGGCATTTCTAATAAATCAGCTTCATAACTATTAAAGTTTTCAATTTGAGAGAGTGTTTCTCGTAAAATGTGAATCGGATCAACGATCCTATGTGAAACTTCTGGATCTAGTTGTTGATCTTTTTGTTTAATGATTTGCAACGGTGGCACAGTTTTTATTTTTATTTGATTAATAATAGATATAAATCTTTCGCCAAATTGCACCACTGATTTAGCAAGATTTTGCAGGATCGTGACCTGTTCAATATTCGATAATTCTGCTTCTTGCTGAATAAATTGACTAATTGTTGAGTCAGATTGGATGCAAGCAATTGACATCCTCAAATCTTCTAATGGTTCTAATATTTTACATGTTTTATTTGAACTGGCTTCAGTATTAAGCTGCACTTGTTCTTGAACTATAGCAACTGATTTTTGTAGTTCTTCCAAAACGCTTACGACAGATAACTTTAGTAACGTCATTGTGTTTTGTTTTATGTCCTCGGTAACTTTGAACGGTAATGTAAGTTCTAAATTTAGTAACGGTTCCACCAGAGCCGAGAATGTGATTGTTTTCTTATCGGAAGATACTAAAACCTCTGTTTCTCCGATTTCATCAAATGACTTACACAATGCTTGAAGAGAAGAGCTAATCGTTTGCAAAATTTCAACTTTTTGTTGTTTTTCCTGATTCATACTATTTTCAGATGTCTGAATTAATTCTATTTTTTGTTGATCAATCGTTGCTAACCTTTGTTTCTCAACTTTTTCTAAACATTCTTCTACCGATTTTATTACTCCTGTATTTTCAATAAGTATTTCTTCGATTTGATTAGATTCTAATGAGGATGTTAATGCTTGCTGTGATGTCTCCATTGCATCTTGTTTTATTGAATCGTCTATTTCTCTAATAAGTGTTTTATTTAATTCTGCTTCTATGGGTTTTAAATTGTCGATGCTTTTCGACTCGATCATGTCCGTGGAAGGCGAACTAGATTCTAATAACGAAGTCTTGTCACATTTTACCTGTTCCTGAGACTCCATAATGGCTTCTATAAGCTCTTCGAGGGGTCGCGCAGTTGTTTCTTCGATATCTTTCGTTTCTTCCTTTATTTTCGATATTTCCGTTTCTCTTTCATCAGCGATATTAACATATCTTGATATTTGTATTTCATTTAGAGATTTAATGGTATCATTAATACACGATATTAAGGCTCTTGCGACAGCAGATGATAATTCTCCGTCTTTGTCAATATATTTGTCTTCATCGATTGTCTGACATATAGATGCCAATACATTTTTAAGAGCATCTAAAGGTTTGGAGATAAATGGTAACGATATCATAATGGTCTCTTTTAATTCTGGTTTTACTCCTTCATAAGTCAAGGAAATAATCGTATCGATTGCTCGTTCAAAATCAGCGAGAATATCTTTCATATAAGAAAATTGGCTATCTAGTAGTATAATAGACGAGGATGATATTACCGTTTTAATAGAAGTATTTGTAACTTGCAGCCCATTAAGAATTTGTATTAATGCTGTTAATTCTTGTATTTTCCGCTTATTTTCCTCAGATTTTGAAATCAGGGATTCTTGTTTAGCAGATGTCACAAAATTAATCAGTTCTTTTAAGGGTGGTGTCAAGTTACTTATTGCAAAATTAAACTTTGATATCTCAATTGTCAAATGTTTTTGTGTCTCGTTTTCTTTTTGATTTTCTTTTCTGATATCTGGCACATCATCCTTTGTTTGTTTAACGGGGATTATTGCTTCTGAATTTTCTAAAACCGATGTTTGTGTCGTTGTAGGTTTATCCTCAATTTCCGATTGAACAATTTCTTGAACTATTGCTTTAGACGATGGTATTTCTGTGATCATCATTACGCTCTCAATTTCTTCTTGCGACACCTCTATAATCTCATCAATAACACTTTCTACTTTCGTGATAACCATGCTCGCTTTTTGATCAACGTCGACTATCTGCTTTATGACAGTTATAGAATCTTTCACGTGGTCTAAAACATCTATAACGGCAGAAAAAGTTTCTACGATCGGTGCTCCTTCAGAAGCGCCTTCTTGGACAAGTCCTGTTTTGTGAGCCGATAGGGAAGAACTTAATTCTGAGATAGAGTCAGCTAATTCTTGAAGGTGAACTATTAAATTATGCGAAATTGCCGAAGGTATTTCTTGCATATTCTCTTTCAGAATGTTTAATGCCGACAGAAGTTGATTAGTTGGATAAAGAAAGCCTTCTACGATTGCTTCTTCATCAATTAATTCACTACCGATTTGACTAAACTGCGTTTGCGCGAAAAAAATTTGTTTCTGCAATGCTTCCAAACATTTGGACACTATTCCATAAGTATCTTTATCCGCGTGTTCTTCTAAAGCAATTATAGCGTTGACTAAGCGATTCAATGTGCCGGTAAGTCGATGCTGAAGAGAAATGTTGGTACTACTAGATCGGCGCGAATAATCGGTCTTACCAATTTGTTTTTGTACCTGTAGAATTGCAGAATTGAGCAACGTTAAAGATTCATTAAATAATAAGGCTTCTTCCATATTCGTGATCACTTCGACAGTGTGACAAACTTGTTTTCGCAAACCATCGACCGCTCGCAGAATAACGCTTCTCCTCTCGTCCAATAAAGAAGCTTCAGGAACTAAACTTTTTCGACTGCTCTGTACCATTGAAAGACAACTATGAAATTCTAACAGAGGTTCGAGAAGATTTCGTAATTCGAGAATCAATGGTTCTCGTCGATCCAATATATCTACCTCTTGAATAGTAATCTTGATATCCTTTAAAAGAGTAGCAATTGGTTTTCCTAAAATATTCGCGACATCAGTTTCGAGAGTTTCTTCCGCAGCTTTTTCTAAATCGCTCATGCGTTCTAAAATACTTTCAAGAGGTTTCGAGATGTCCCAGAGGTATTCCAAAATTTTTCGTCTCAATGATATTTCTTGAATTACAATTGGAATTTCCGTTTTGATTTCTTCTAGCATGCATAGAAGAAACTTAAATTCCTTTTCTACATCTCCATCTGTACCAACGAAATCAATTATCTGTCTTATCACGTTGTTTTCTATTATATTTAATAACGGAGTAAATCGATTCAATATCATGAGTTCTGAAACTTCGTGCTCGTGCGATTTGGAAAGAAGATTTCGTATATTTGTCAGCGGCTGCATTAAGTTAATCAACACCAAAGTTGTCTGATTAAGCTTTTCTTCGAATAAAACAGTTTCTTCACCGTACACGGTCATTACGCGTATTGTAGAAATAATCCTTCTTAACTCTTCGATGGAATTAGCCAATTTTGATTGGGGAATTGTAGTAGTTTGTGTTGTTGATTCTTCGAAATCTTCTAGAATGCTAGTTATCTCCAATTGAAGTTTCTCTAAAGTTTCTGACAAGATCGTGATTAATTTGCTTGCACCCTCCTCTCTTTCTTGCTTTTCGTTCTTTACAGTCTGTAGAATGACATCATGGGCTATGCTTTTGAAATTGTCCTCTGTTATAGCTTGCTCAGTAAGTAATGCAGTAGATCCAGCTTCAAGTGGCGTCGAAGCAACTTCCGTAAGAGTACCTGGAATTGTTTCTCGGGAAGCTGTAATAGCTTCTTCCTCTTCTTCCGTTTCCACGTTAAATGCTGTAGCATTTTGTCTAAGTTCTTGCTGATAAAGAGCATTTTTGATCGAAATCGATATCTGATTTTCAATTTGTTTAATTATATCTATTATCGACCGTAGGGATTCTTCTTCCGCATGTTCATGAAGAATACTCATGATAGTTTGCAGAAGATATTTCATAGGACAATCCAAATTTTCTAAAATTGGAAGATCTTCCGGTTCATAATATGTAGAAATAGCGTTTTTAAGCCTCACTAACGGTTCTCGAAGGTCAATCAGTGCGTCTACCAAACTTTCATCACTTGGTGGTTCAGAATGTGATATTTGAATGGCAATCTGACTAATATCCCTCTTCAATTCCTCTACTGTTGAGCTCAGTGCAGATTCCATTTCGTCTTTATACTGCTTCGTACTGCCTTCGGATATACTGGATAACCAATTTTTAATAGGGTCTAAAGAGCGGTGTATTTGACTAATCAAAGTGGATTTTGAATTATTTTTTTCTTCCGTATTTTCTTTCTGAGATTGTGTAATACTTTCTTTTTGACATTTTTTCTTTGATATTTCTTTCGCTATAAGAGCTGCATCGTTTTCTATATCTTCCAACAATTCCAACATGGGTACTATTGATTCGATCAAAGAGCTGCTTTCAATTACACTGTGAACTATCTCCTTCAATATATTAATGGGATTCATCAAATCATTAAGAATTTTCTCTTCTCGTGGTTCATGCTTTTCCGTTAATAAATCTCGCTGTAGATTTAACAACGACTCATTTAGTTTGCTAATTTCTTGAGCTATCTCCTCATTGACTGGATTTTTCAAGTTGGCAATTGTAACCGCCGAAGAACCGATTGTCTGACGCAATGCCTCAATACTTGTAATTAAATGACATGAGGCTATATACTTTTCTTGTTTTTCTAAAACTGATGATAAAGCAAAATGTGCGTTGCTTAAACTTTGATCAATGTTTAGATTCTTCAACATGTAGTTGTGAATAGTTTGTGCCTCTGATAATTGTTCCACTAATTTGGATATTTGTTTATCGGTATCTTCCAATATTTTGAAAATTGTTTCTATCTGGGAAATTATCTCGTGATTTTCAGAATTTTTCAGTATGTTTGCAATGACACTCTTTAATTTTACAATGGCACGATTTGTTTCTTTTATCATTGAAAGATCGCGAAAAGTATATCTCTGTGATGATAAAATTGATTGAAGATCCGATAAAGGCTCCCTAAACTCCATCAAGCTATTTAATGTCTCATTTTCTTTCAACGTCATCGCAGTGTGTGCTATATGAGATACGCATTCTCTCAACTCTATTAAACACGCTATAAGACCTGACTCTGTTAAAACTTGTTGTGGACTAGTAGATCTATTCGCCGTAAGTTTCGATCGTTCGATATAATCTAAAACCCCATTAAAAATCGATTGTATATCGATTAACGAATCTACAATTTCCTCAGATACATTTCGAGATTCATCAGAGATTGGTTTTATCGAAGATAATTTTTTTGTTCCGTTAGAAATGTTACAAATGGGATCGCTGAATTTTTTCAAAATTGCGAACGTAGGCTGTAAAGATGATAATTCGAGATTTTCAATGACATGTGACAACTGAACGATGGATGGTTCAAGAATATTGCGAATGATTTCTACATGTTCCGTTGATGTAATTTCATTAATTTCCTGTAATAATGCGCGCAGAGGTATTTCCAGGTTGGTCAAGGTTTCAATGTCCGCATCTATGCCTCTTGAAATCTTTAATATTTGATATATATTGTCAATCCGCTCATGAATACTAGAAAATTGCGGTACAGTATTGAACATTTTTTCATAAAAAAGTTCCAAAGCTCTGTGTAGAGTTGTCCTTGATTCTAAAAGAATATCTTTTGTCGATTTTTGAATCTCTTTCAAAATATGGCTGTTAATCTCCTTTACGTTTTTTAAATTATCTAACAATTTTTCATCGGCAAATAATTCTTTTACCGCTTCAGTTTCGTCTCTGTTATCCATATCTGTTTTTTCAACTGGTTCTATAAGTTGATGTTTTATCTTCGTATCAACTTTATCTTCCGATCCACTTCTTCTCCTCTGTTCGTAGTCGCTAGGGCCGGAATATTCTTCGGAACTATTCTTGTCCTTTCGTTGCTTCTTTTTGCGTTGCTTTTTTTTAGGAACACCGGTCATTGAATCGAAAGAGGAATCACCACCGATTCCATCATCTAGACTGGAACCGGTTGATCTTCCAGCGCTTAAACTGCGTTTTCTACTATCTACTGTTTCATGTTCCGATGTTATATGTTTCTGGACAAGATTCTCTGTGATAGAGAGATGTGCTGAGGATAAAGCGTCCGCAAAAGTGTCGCTATCATCCTGCTTCAAAGATGAAAGTGGGGACAACGGCGGCTCGTCTTTCTGTGCGCTATGGAAGCTCTCAGATTCTATTCGTTGGCTTTTTTCGCTTTTCGATGATGATACACTCATTGATTTTTTTCGAGGTGGCCTATTAGGAACTTTTTCATCCTCGTCCCCATTGTATCGAGCTGACCTCTTCAAAGAATTTCGGGAATCGCGTTCAGGTGATGAGAGGACGTGTGTAACATCGTCCATAATGGAGACATCCTCGAAATCAGCTTCTGTTCGTAAATCATCGCCATCTTCCGCGCTAACAAAATAATCGGGAGATACATCGATTACTACAGCTTCCATTAGCAAATTACCGGTCGTAGACGTTTCTTTGACAAATCTCATTGGTGGTAGCTCGATCACATTGTGTTCTATACAAAAACGCAGTCTTTTAACATTTAATTATTCTTAATACTATTACATTTTGCTGAATCAACAAAAATTAAACGAATTTTTTACCTGTTACATGTTCAGACAGTTGATCGGCGTACATTTCAACAATCTGTAGCGCCTCTTCCTCAGTAAGATCGGGCGTTTCGTACAGACTGACTGACACTTCCTTGCCGTCAAAGCTAAAGGATACCTCGCCCCGTTCGTCTAAAGTAACAGAATGATCCGTTTGCGGTGTGTCATACAATTGAGATGTTCGTTCTTCGTGTATCGTTGACAACGACAAATTTCTCGCCAGTTCGTGACCATTTGCTGATTGAATTTCTTTTGCATCTTTTTTATCTGTAAAATTAAAAATCATACAGCTTGGAATAGTAGCAATGTAACACGTAAAAGTAACAAAAACGTTAAGAAAAAGTTTTTCATACAAGCAAATCGTTATTGTATAAGAATCATACATTTAAAAATTGTTATGTGCAATACGCGAAAGGCTACCTTCAAATCCTAGTAAAGACGCGGAACTACTGACTGTTCCCATGCAATTGATAGCTTCGCAGGTATATATTCCTAAACAGCAAGTGCCATCCTGTCCGGAAATGATTCGGTGTATATCACCGGGCTTGAGTTCAACATTGTCTTTATACCATTTTAAAATTGGCTGTGGAACACCGATAACCTTGCACTCTAAATTTACGGCGCCTTCTTCCGATAGGATTGCCCGTAGACTCTCGAGAAATTTCGGTTTTTTGTAATGCTTGGGAATGATTAGCTTCAAAAAGCAGGAAGTTACGCTATGGCCGAAATCGTTTGCTGCTACGCACTTCCACTCGGCCTAAAAAAATGCAAAAGAAAACGCTTATAAATATCTCTTATATCATAGCAAATCTAACTATATATTCTATTATATACTCACTTGATCAACAAATTCGAGCTTTTGCATTTCAAAATGGCATGTGCCAAGATTCTCTTTTGCTACGTGATATTTGTCAGATTCATCCATTAACGAATCATCTCTGTACCAAGAAAGAATCGGTTCTGGTGCTACGCTTACTAAAGAAAACAATATTTTTATTAGTGTGATGTAAAATTGCGTGAGATAGTATAGCAGTTATTCAACAATTTGTTTACTGAAAAGAATAAGGAAATATAAATACCTTGTACTGTAAAACGAAAATCTTCGTTTATCCTTGCCTCACAACTTCTGAGACCTTTTATAAACTTTGGTGGTTGATTAGTGCTCAAAAACTGGAATCGTTCTTCTTCGTTTAACTGATTTTGTATGTCTTCGATGGTTAATTCAGCTGTACTTTTGGCTTCGCCCATGCAATTTCTCGCGATACAGCAATAAGAACCTAAATATTGTCTAATGAATCTATGCTCTATATGAAGACTAGAGAAAAGAAAGGATATATGATAAATTTAACGAATGATAGTACCTAATGAATTAGTCCCGGTTAATTGATAGACGTCTCCTGGTTTGAGTTCTTGACCGTCTTTAAACCATCTCAGCAATGGTGTTGGGAAACCTACGACTTTGCATTCGAACGAGACAAGACCTTCTTCCGTCAAGACTGCTTTCAAGTTTTCCATGAAGCGCGGTTTTCTGTAGTTTCTTGGAACTTGTAGAAAGTAAGATAAATGTTGAGAGGACGATTGTATTTCTTTTTATGAGTTAGCTATGTCTATTATTGTAATACGTACTAGACATTGCTACATAGCAGCTCGTAAATTGCTTCATATTGTTTTCGCTAGTAGCGACGCATTTCCATTCACCCTCGTCCATGGCTTCTACTTGTTTTACTTCGATTGAATATCCTCCAATGCCATCCTCCATTACATGGTACTTTTCATTGGGCTCAACACGACCTTCCTTGTTGTACCAGGCGATCGCTTTCGGCCAGGGTGGTACTTGAACTATTATTGTTAACGTTTCATATATAGGCATAAATAAATGTTAGTAAAAACAAAGAGAATGATTATTAATTAATTTACCGCGACAAGACAGTACGATGGTGTCTCCAATCCGACAACATTCGTCTTGAAGTATCTGTTTAAATATCGGAAGTGATCCGGATGTTGCCAAAGCATCTGCCGGTTTCAATGAACCTTCTCGACTTCCTCTTCCAACTACGTGCACCTGAGATAAAATAACGACAATGTCTACATTGCGTTCAATAAAATTGATGTTGGAAAATATAGGAGGATCGTTACAATTGTTATTGCGCAACCGTAATAGCGAGCGCATTTACTTTTGAGGAGGAATAGGCCGTTCCCATGCAATTGACCGCCTCGCAGGTGTAAACACCGAGAGATGTTGGATCATCGGGATTAGCAGTCAAAGCGAAAACATCGCCAGCTTTGATTTCCTTGTTGTCTTTAAACCATCTCAATACCGGCGTAGGTACACCAATTACCTTGCATTCCAACGACACGGTACCTGATTCAGTGAGTAGCGCGCGGAGTTCTTCAACAAATTCTGGCTTTTTATAAGCCTTGGGAACTAAAGGTTTATCAAATATGCGATTAATTTAAAGCGAGCGAAGTTAAAAACGTCGAATAAATGGAGCAAGTAATTGATTACCAATGACGGTGAGAGTAGATGTACATGATGATCTTCCGCTATGATTTTCTGCCATGCAGGTCCAGCATCCTTGATCCTCGACTGTGACGGGAGCGACATCGACACAATGAAAATTTCCTTCATGAACGAGAGAGAACCTAGGTCCATCGTGTATAGGCAAGTCATCTTTATACCAACTTATCTGAAATTAGTGAATTTAATTTAAGTGTCATAAGAAAACGTCTCTTAACGAATTTTTTAATACCACTTTATTCTAATACGATATATCAACGATTTGCTGTAGCACGCAAAACGTTATAATATATTAGGCTATTTTGCGCGTGGCGGAAGATGCATGCGAAGAAATATCGGAGTATATATCCACTGGCATAGTATGCGGGCATGCGTAATAATAGTATTAATACGACGCACAAGAACGCGTAACCAGCTTCCTTTACTCTTCATCGTCTTTCGTCGCGAGTTCAGGTCATGGACCTCCCAGTACCCATCTTAGTTCGCCTTTCCCGTTTTGTCTGGTACTAGGATAGAAGGAACAGAAATGTCTAACAATAAGTCACTGCTAGTACCATCAGTTCCATCTTCCGGGTTGATCGTAATAGTTGATACTATATATTATCCGTTTATATGTTAGGCCAGAATGTCTCTTACGTCATATTATAGACATGGGTATATTGCCAAGTAGTAGTTTCTTTTCTTGTTAATACGCAAACTATTTAATTAAATTAATATTCTAATACATATGCAAACAAATTGTTCTCTATTAGTATTTCTCGCTAAAATTATCGCTATGTATTAAGTCGTACCTTCAAAGTGGTTGGACTTCGAATTTCTACGAGAAACCTGGTTCGAGTGCCGACTTTTACCGCAAGATCGCTCAATCTTCTCAAGAAGATAGGAGGATCACCGTCTTCGTAACTTGGTTCGCTGATGCTCAAATGGATTTTCTTTAAAGCTCCTTTATCGTTTTCTTGTCCGAGTCTCGTTGCTACGAGAGAATAGTAACCCGTATCATTTTTACGCGATTGCTTCAAGGCCAATTGAACGATATTGCCTCGCATCGACAATTGATAACGATCCGATGAAATCGGTAATCCGTCTCGTATTCTGCAAATTTAATAAATCAAATAATAGGGTCCGATGCACCTGGGAAAAAGCTAACGATAAATAAATCAAATAATATTGATTTATTTTATAAGGGAAAACAAAAAACATAGCACAAATTAGGTTTAGATGTGAGATTTTGTAACGCGTAGATATCAATGAACCGAAATGCAGAAAAGTAAAATGTTGCAAAATTGTTTAAACAGTACAAGGCATCGTTTAATAATTTAATTTATCAAATGTATCCATTTATACTTTCCTTCGAGATTATGGTTAGTCCAATCGGATCGACTGCTACTTTCGTCGAATTTATTTACCGTTTATTTATTAATATTTTTGATTCACGTGAAAAAAATTAGTATAGATTAACTTTTATAAATTTACGTTTAACGAGTACTTGATTTAATTCAATTTATGCAAAACTACTTGATATATACATAACTGCAATTTTTTTATTAAATATTTTCTTTATCTGTATAATTGGTCACCTATGTGTATTATATGTTAAGATTAAGATTTGTCACAAGTGTAACAAATTCAAAGAGTGACCCTAAAAAGACCCCGAAAATCGCCTGTTTCGTCACCCTCGAAATCCGGTTTGAATTTGGTCCTAAACAATAGTTTATAATAAGACATTAATCCTTGAAAAGTTTTGAATTGAGCCTACTTTCAGTTGCTGAGTTATAAGGCCTCAAAGTTGCTGTTATATACCATCAGACTTATGGGCTGATGTCGTGAACAAGTAATTGAGATCAGTTCATGATAATTTTCACGATATATTTTATTATATATTTCATAATATATTTTATATATTTCAGGACTATTGAAGAAGCAATGACAGCACCGTATGTTAATGCTCGTCAACTATCCTGAAAGGACTGTAGAACGAACAACTACCCACTCAAAATTAATGCTCATATATAGTTGCTGCTACATGTATATATTTATTTATATATGACAAGACTATGAAATGATCTCAATATTGTAGAATGAAAATCACCAACTCCGAAATTAAAATTATGTCGCGACATCATAAAAATTGGATGAATTAAAATTATGTGTCGAGACATAATAAAATTTCGAAATTATTTTTATGTATCGATATAATTTTAATTCACTCAATTATTATTATGTCGCGACATGATTTTAATTCATCCAATTATTATGATGTCGCGACATAATTTTAATTCATCAAATTAAAATTAAAATTATGTCGAACATAATAAAAATTGGATGAATTAAAATTAATTAAATTAAATAAAAATTCCGAATTTTTATTATGTCCCGACATAATTTTAATTTATCCAATTTTTATTATGTTCGACATAATTTTAATTCATTAGTAAGAATCGCAATTCTTCTTAAGACAATTATTTTTTGAAACTTTTATATCGAGTAGAATATTATTTATGCTATTAAAAAGTAAAACGGCGTTCCATAATTATTTGTTCACGACATCAGCCC
Organism: Aphaenogaster rudis; assembly: GCA_003063815.1. Taxonomy (NCBI): domain Eukaryota; kingdom Metazoa; phylum Arthropoda; class Insecta; order Hymenoptera; family Formicidae; genus Aphaenogaster; species Aphaenogaster rudis. Next base: position 104,490 of record NJRL01000165.1, read on the forward strand.
ATAAAGCTGATGGTATATAATAGCAACTTTGAGGCCTTATAACTCAGCAACTGAAAGTAGGCTCAATTCGAAACTTTTCAAGGATTAATGTCTTATTATAAACTATCGTTTAGGACTAAATTCAAACCGGATTTCGAGGGTGACGAAACAGGCGATTTTTGGGGTTATTCTTTAGAACAAATTTAAATAAAAAGAAAAAATTGATATGGTTTTTATTTGTCACGAAAGTTTGTTTATTCTTTTGCCGCGTTCTCCATATGCATGTTTTTATGTCTGCGTCTCTATGTAAAAATATATTACATAGGTCCGGCATATTTCGGTCAGCAGAATGATCTAGAGTCTTGGCATTGCTCTACTGCCCTATTTTTGTCCCCTTTTTCGCAGTGTGACGAGTTCATTTAGAACCGAGAAAAAAGTCTACGCTTAACAAGCATGAACTTTTACTTTTTTCTTTTTTCGTATATATAAATTATTATTCGTGCTGTTGAAAAAATGGTAGGAACGTAGAACGATCCTAGAAATATCACATATCAATGTATCAAGCACGCAACTTGATGCAACGCATGCATCTGACGTGAGAACTGACTCGACACGACGCGACGTCACCTTTCAGTGTAACTTAATTTCTTTTGTTCATTTCACATATTAAACACATACAATCTTATACATAATATTTAAATATTTAATAATATTATGTTCATTAAATAATTTAATATTATTTCATCACTAACATAGTTGATACGTATAAAGTGTTTAAGAATACAAATGACATTAATATAACTTTGAGAAAGTGTATAATTGGTTGTAAAAATTAATATTAAAACAAAAACATTTTTATTCTCCTACCGGTATTCCGATCCCTCGGAGGAAGACCCAGTAATAACGTTCTTTTTACCGTTAGTGCATTTACAGCAATCACTTCCCATAATGAATCAAAATGAAGAAGGCAATTTCTTGTTTTATGTCAGAATGCACTATCGATGAGGTAACTGCTATATATTGCCCACATTCTTTTACAAACACACAACATTTCGGTTCAATATGAGATCTATCTTTAGAAATTCTTCATTCCATTTTATCTCTTTACTTTTCACATATCGAAAAATGTTTTAAGAATCTCAACAATGATTTGCCATATACTTCAGTTTCCGAGGTATTAATCTGTCGCGTATAATCTTCGTTCATAACACTGCGAGTACCGCGTGAGCGACAAAATTAGCAAGATACACATCGGTCGATCGAATTCTGACAGCGCAGTGGCGCTCTATACAAATTCGTTTCATTGAGGCATCGGTACATGTTTCAAATCTATCGAGGATATCAATGCGTCGTTTAATTTTAATTTTTATATGATTATCACATTGTATTACGACAGTAGTGACAATTTGTTTTTTTGATAATGTCTAATCTTTAGTCTCTCCTCATTCTTCCATGTTGTTATCTTTATTTGAAGTTTACAACCATTGATTCTCTAGCCTTTTAAAAGATTTTTCATCCAAAGATAGAATCTGTGATAACGAAGCGAGTCCTCTTATGTTCTTAATGATCTAACTCAATGATATGATACTCTTAATGATCTATTCTTGAAGATCTAACTCAATTATTTGTATTTAAGATCGTTTGAAAGAAATGCACAAGGAAACGACAACTGATTGAGCTCCAAATTAAAGTTCAACAATTTAGATTCAGTTGAGTCCACAACCACCTTTCTAATGCAGACGAGCAAGAGACGCGTACCGATGCACTCAAATCGAATGATTTAAAACCCTTTCTTAGGGATTCGTCGGTCGTCGCGACGCTCTCTCAGCGTCAGACTGATAGCGAGTCACCAACGTCAAACTGTCCCCTCCCAATTTTCCACCTCCATGAACGGGTACGTTGAGATAGTTTCGAGGAACTCTAAGCAACAAGCTATATCTCATGTAGAAGCTAGCGAGAGCCAACCGAGGAATAGCTGGACCGAGCGGGGGCAACGAGCCTCTTTCGTCTTTTCGCGAAAATTTCGAGCGCGGTCGAAATTAACTTATGTAGAGTAACGTTTGTTATGCGAGAAGACATATACGTCGCAAAGAAACTAAAATTTTCATAATTTATTTGTATCATTATCGTGATATTGTGTCTGCATCGCTACTACGATAAAAATAATGCGGGATACATATATACGGGTTTCATATTATCATAGAATATTCGACGAACATCACGATGCGTATGTTATGAAATCATTTCGTAAATGCACCACGGGTAATCTCCAGTGTGTGTCTATTGAAACATTTTATTTTCACGGGTGTTTTTCAGTCACCGAGAGAATTCGTTATATCAGAATAAGGTACTCCTTACACAAGGTACTCCTTTCACTGCTGTGAATGTAATAATTTCGCAGTCTGCATTTCTCTTTTTTTCTTGATGCGATTTGATTTTCTTAAACGCTCAATAACATATACATACACATACATATGACGAAATATAATATTGATAATGACAATCGTTACTGTAATATTCAATATTTTCAATCTTATTCAAGATATGATGTTAAATAAAGTCACACGATGCGTTCTCAAAATACATTTCGAAATAGCTTAAATTGAAGCACGCTGCCTTTTTAAGTCAAGAATCATTTATCATCCGTTTTTAATGCTCGATGTTACGTAAATTATTACAATAGCGTATTGCTCACTTTTTTCAGCAAATAGTTATTGATGTTTAAATTAAATGTCGAAAGTATGGATACGTTGTTACATTCCTAACATTGGCAGAATGATGATCCATGCAAGAATATTGAGTGAAGCTACATGCAGCAAGTGTAATTCGGTTCTCTGAAATTAAGTGCGCGACAGCTCAAAATAACTTGCGTTTGATCCTTGGCACGTTCCAAGGTTCTACATAAAATTAAGGCCAATGTATGAGAATGAACGATAACGCGAAAACGGAACATTGTTTCCAGATTAAAATATTGCAGTACAACAGAAACAAATATATATGCAAAGCTGTTTACATTTTATTCTGTAAACTATAGCTTATTATACTTACAGTTCGAATCGTAAGTCATCGTAATTTTCGGATAGAGCCAATTTCAGTTCAACGATGATATCTTCGCCTACATGTCCTTGAACTGATACGATTTGATCTTCTTCGATCCATTCTGGAGGCCCTTTATTTTTCAACGTATAATCTGTATACATTTATATTACACGATATAAATTAATTATACTTTTACAGCTTACAATTTACATTTTTACAATATAAAAAATTATTTATTTATTATTAATTTTAATGTCAAAAACTCTGATTGAGAAGAAACATTCTTTATCGATACGCGATGGCGGGAGGGAAGTTTTTGTTGAAAAGCTACCTGCTATTTCGAGACTCACGTGCTTTACAAAATGGCTACAGGAATGGCGGTAGTACGTACACGCAAAATAATAGCATAAATATAGATGACTATATAGCAAAAGCGTGATAAAGCAAAGCCATTTAAGAAAATAAATTGTAAAGCTGATCTATCGAAATCTTAAAGATCGTATTTTTCTTCGAAAAGTTACTTTCTTTTTGCAAATTTTACGAAAAGTGCGCTTCATATTTCGATTAGATACACCCACGCACATCCAGATTGCACCATTAACGTAAATAAATATTTTCATGTTTACCTAACAAAAAATTTGGCAAACAACACTGTCGACTTTTATATTGAATTAATTTTGTAAAAATATTAATTACAAACTTATTAAGCACGTTTTACAAAACTAAACATGTTCCAAACCACTCATTCAATCATGTATTTTATATCAGCCGTAACGTATACTTCACCACAACATATACCTCATATATATATATATATATATATGTATATATATATATATATGAGGTGGAATCTGTAAAATTGACAGTTATTAGAGGCAAAACTTAGCGAGTTGTCATTCGATAATTACAAGAACCTTATATACAAGTAACAAATAAATTTTGTCATTTAAATATCGTGAATAATAATTCTACAATTTTTTATTATCTTTTAACATTAATTTTTTAAAAATAAATTCCTAGACCAAGTTATTATTTATTATTTGTATTTCATGTTGTATCTATATATTGACAGCACTATATACGATTTATATCTTTTTTCCTCTCCCTATCGTAATATTTTATTTTCATATCGTATATGATTGACAAGCTACCGCTTTCTTCTTTGTAACCATGTATAAGATATACATACTATATAAAAATCTAGCACCCTATGTCATATTGTCGATGAACCGGCTGCATCGATCAAAATATCGTCTTGGTTCGTTATTGCCGGCTATACCGGCTATACCGGCAAACACGCTACGACAATTCAATCATGCATCTTACCTGTTAAGGTCATCTTGTTAGATGTTGCGTAGAACGATCTTTCCGTGCATTGACATTATTTGCGGAGGGCCGAGATGCGTACGCGTGTATTACTCGAGAAGACCTGCACCGTCTTCCGTCACCACCGCCACCAACTTGTTCCTGTCTTGACCCTATATTAATACAGCACACCCTATGCTACGACGTCTGACGGTAGGAGGCCCTGCTCCGTTCTAAAATCGTCTCGCCGCGCTCTCAGCTTCGTCGTTTTAACGAAAGAAGCACATGCGCCGTTTGAGATCTACATACCCTCTTTTCATGTTATCTCTCTTTCGCTGATGTAACTGCCAGTTCTCTTTTACTTTTTGCTTTCTTATTTTATATCTCACATGCAAATACTTCCAAATCGCAATAAAATAATTAAGTTAATTGAATTTACAAAATGTGCAAAAAAACATTACCCGTATCATAAAGATTTTGTATGGAAGATATATGCGAAAAGCACTACTGCGTGTATCTAAATAAGTACAAAACGTAGACAATTTCAGAATAACGTATAGTCGTATGTAATCATAAGTAATAATATATATACATAATAACATAATAACATAACATTACATGGAGTAATGGAGCATGTAATAATAATACATATTCTAGCTTGGTGAAAACGTATATATAGTTTATTAGAAGTAAAGAATTAACATTCATTATAAATAAAACAGATAACAATAAAACAAGTTTTGATTAAATTACATATGGAAAATGCTATGAATAATTTGCGATATAATTTATAATATTATTTTATTTTAATATATAATATATTGCTTCTCTCTTGGGCAAATATTGCGAGTATTTTAATTGATGAATGGGATGTGTGTAAAATATATGTGGCTATCCAGTTACATTGGTCAATTAGTGTTTCTTGGTAGACCGCCTCCAACGACGTGGTATCCACCCGTGTATTTCTTCCTGTACTCTTCGATATAGAAGAAGTACGATAAACGGGACTGCCAAAGTTTCTTTTTTAAAAAAATAAATATACATTGCAGCTATTAGCAATGTCAAATCGGTTATATAGCTCACCGTCGATCGGACTGTTCTTTTAGCTTCTAAAGCTAATTGCTTTCCGTTTGTTCGATCAGAAGTGCCTTCTCCGGCATTCTCCTTGGTTACTTCGCTTTCTTTTCTTAATGCTCGATATTTGCTACTCTCGAGTGCTTTTTGCAATTTCTCAACCTTTGATTCTTTTGATACTGTCTCTCCAAATCTTTCCCTAGAACTTGATCTCGATGAGGAGCGCGAGGAAGGTCTAGAAGATACTTTAGATCTACGAGGGCCTTGCTCGTTTAAATCATTTTTCACTAAGGATCGATTATTTCTTTCCTGAGAAGGTGTGCGATTCCGAGTCTTTGAAGATGATCTCGAAGAAGCACCTCCTATTCTTTCACTTCTTCTCACAGCTGGAGATTGGTCCCTGGAGCTCGGTCTACTTCTGCGCTTCTCTTTCGCAATCATCGTGTCTCTCGCGGGAGTTGTACCCCTGGAATCAATGACTTCTCTTCTGGAATTCGGCAATTGATTATTTTTCTTTTGTCTGCTGACTTCATTCTTACTTTTAATTTTTAATTTCAATATCTCATCCTGCTCTTGTTTGTCTATTAACTTTGGCGCAAGTTTTTCTTGCATTTGATATTTTTGATCTTGATCTTCGGAAATGGAGGATCTTCGAGAGCTAGCCGCGCTACCGTGTCGTGAATAACTCGCGTGTTCCCGAACTATCTCTGTGTATTGATTTACAACAGCCATTCTAGCCTCTATTTCGGCTGCCTCTTCTTCAGGTGTTATAGATCGCCATTTCGATTGCATTCTTCGATTTTTTGCTGCTTCTGCTGCCGATATAATACTATCCGTATCTGATTCCGACATCGTAGGAGTCTTTAGAGTCTCAGACATGTTAGAGAGATTCGAAGTTTTGTCGTTGGTATCCGTATTTATTTTCTCTGTATCTTCTTGTTGATACGATTGCGATAATGTTTTTCTGATTGGTTTTTCCGGAGGAATCGATCTGCCAAAACTGTCTTGAAGAATCATTTCTTCTTTGGGCTTTTTTAGAATTGATTTAGGCATATTAATGGGTGAAACGGAAGTAACCGTTCTGGTGGATGCAGAAGACGAAATCTCAAATAATAATCTATCATACGCAATCTGTGATAGTTCTGATTCGACATGTGGGACTGGTCTTCCTCTAGGATGATAAGTATCTTCTTCATCGATAATTTGTCTTGCTAGAATCCTTGATTTTAATAATTTCAGATCCTCGCTGTCTGCACTACTGATCTCTTCTGAGGACTCTTCGGAAGTCTCGATGTTATTATTCTCCTCTTCTTCTGTTTCCTTTACTTTTATTTGAGTCAGCGGTACAGATTCTACGCTATTTATTGTGATGGATGGTAGAATTATCACCTTCTCGTCATTATTCGTTTGTATCGATTTCTCTCGTTGCACCTCTTCTAGTAGCGGTATATTCGCTTCATGCCATCTACGCAGACGTTCCACGGATTCGACCTTGTTGTTCCTTCCCCAAGGATCCGCCATTATTGTTTCAGAGGGAAGGTTTGGATCTGATCTAGCTTCGACATCCGATAACAAAATTGGCGAGAGAAGTTTTAATGTTTTCGAGGCTGCATCTGTTTGTCCTTCGCTTGATCTTCGACGATTCTTCTTGGCCTGCCAGGAAGCAATTAAATTTTGCGTAGTGATACTAGAATTGGATAAGCGTCTTCGAAGCGATGATCTCTGAACAGATTCGACATCTAATAGCGTCAATTCCATTTGTCTTTCAAATTGAATCTTTCGTTTCGCAATTTCTGATGCCTCTTCAGCAGCAACTGCGCGATAGAAACGTTCCATAGCTCGTTCGTGAAGAAGTTCGGTAGAGCTAACCGCTTCTCGTATTACTTCCACCACTTGATGTTGCGTACTAAATAATTCTGGAAGAGATAACGACATCGGTGGTGGTATGAGATCGTTTTCATCTTCTGCCAACTCGATCATATTCTGTTTACCACCTAAAACAATGATTATAATATTAATATACACACGTAATTCTTATTTCTTTTTTAAATATTTTTGTAAAAAATTTTTATTTGTATTTACTTATGCTGCTTCTGATTCGAATTTCTGCAGAATTCTCCATGTCAATTGCATCTTTCTCTCGTATTTCATCTTCCGGATACAGAACCAACATAAACTCTGAGCTGCCGTGCAATGCGTTCTCATCATCCTCTTGCAGTATTCCTTGCAATTGCGGACTATCCGGCGGGAATAATATGGATTCGTTTACAACAGCAATCTGTTTTTTCAGAATTGAATTCGATGATAAAAGATAGTTGCTTGCGGTGGTACTACTCTCCTCTTTCTGTTCTTCAGTTCTCGGCACGCAGAGTGGAGAGAGACTTCTTTCTTTTGTTATAGAACGCGACGCAGTATCTTCTTCGATAACTAGAGAAGAGACTGGCACAGCTGCTGATTTCAATGTCATTGTTCTTTCCTCCTTTGTACTAATATCTTGCTACATTGTAAAAAATTATATATATATATATATATACACACATGTATATATTTTTGTAATCTAGAGTCCAATTACAGTATATTTTATACTTGATTATTTCTTACCTTGTCTTTCGCATTTACCGTAATATTTGGTCGATTTGTATGATTATCAAGAAAAACTTGTTGCTTCGTCGAACTATGCTCTCTTGATCTCGCTGGAGGAATCGGAGGTTGTTCTTTTTTCAAAGTATCTAGTGCAAATGTCACTCTACTGTCTGCTCTGGACGGTCTATCCAATGTAGAAATTGGCATTGCAAGCCGTTGCACTGAAGCTGATCGCTCGTCATATCCAAAACGACCATTACTTTCATCGTCTCGTGTTTTAGCTTCTTCCCTCGTTAAACTTCTAGTCCTTTGCGCTGGCATAGTGAAACTCACCTCTCGTTTATCGCCACGAGATCTGCTGATCTCTCGATGACTTTGCGACTTTTCATTTAAAGACGGTGTTACAATCCTACAACGTTGGATTTATTGTTGTAAAACTATGGATTTATTTTTGCACAAACAAATGTGTGTTAAATTAAAATATTCATCGATAATAAAATACCTTCGTTTAATATCTGGAATGAAGATAACATCGCTTTCTTCACTAGAATCGCTGACTCCGTAAGGATTCTCAGCCTTCACTCGAAATTTGTATTCGGAACCTTCAATCAGCTCTGTTAATGTCGCGGTAGTGCATCTGCTCGTAGTTGCTTTAAGCCATACCTCCCAGCCAATCTAAAACACAATCGTTGCTAAATTTCTTAAAATTTATACATATGAAAATAATAGTTCTGATTACGTACTCTGTAATATTCGACAATATAAGTCCCGATTTTACAACCACCGTCATCTTCTGGTTCCTTCCACGACAACGTTACGGATCTACCTAGCGTCATCGTGACAGAAATTTTGCCAGGAGCAGCGGGTCGATCTGTTGATAGAATTGATAATTCGAAAAAATAGTAAATTGTCGAATAAGACTTGCAATATAAAATTTAAAAGGCTAATGTATAAATTATTGCAATCACCTGTTACGGTGACCAAAAATGACGCAGTATCTTCGCCCAGTTTGTTCGAAACTTTTACAGTGTATTCTCCTCGATCATTTCGTTTGGCATCAGGTATTTTCAGAACCGATTCACTATCCATCACTTCAAACACGTGTCTAGCATCTTTGGATATCAGCTCTCCATCGTGATACCAAGTGACAGCAGGCGTTGGTCTACCTGCTAATGATACTTTTAGTCTAATGGTCTCGTCTTGCTCGAAAAGTAAACCGTCCTCATATTGACGCGGCAGCCGTATTCGTGGAGGTGCTAAACATATAAATAATTTAGCGATTTATCGATATTATGAAGAGTCATGTTTATGTATTTTTTATTATTAGCATTGATAATTTATTAACCTTCGAGGATTAACTTAGCTCTGGTAGCAACGTGACCTGCTCGATTGGTGGCTGTACATTTAATCTCACCCTCGTCATTAAGCGCGGTTTGGTGAATCAAAAGAATGCTCTTTCCGTTATCCGTAATAATTCTGGTGCGTCTACTACTGAAGATCTCGAAACCGTCTTTGAACCACGAGATTTTTGGCAGAGGTACACCAGAGAATTGTATGACAAACTCGGCCTATATTGGAAAAATTACAAATACATTTGAGTTTTATATGATTTAGTTATATATGATATATATATATATATATATAGATAGATAGATAGATAGATACCTGTTCGTTCTCGAGTGCAACCGTATCTTTAAGCTCCAGATCGAAATGAGGAGCGCAGGCGACGGTAGCCCTTTGTAAAGTAACTGTGAGTGGTTCGGAGACCTCGCTCGGTTGTGAAAGTCCGAACGCATTTTGTGCTCTGACTCGAAATTGATAACGCCATCCCGGCTCGAGACCACTTAAAGTTAACTCTGGAAAGGCGCAAAGACCGGAGGTGCTTCGTACCCAATGAGGAGAGCCCAGTCGTCGATGCTCGACCAAATATCCGACGATCGCCGATCCACCGTTACTCGGTGATCTCTCCCATCGTATTGCCACAACATCCGGCTGCGTTTCGTTTGTTCCCGATATCAAGATAGGTCTGCCCGGTGGAGCCGGAAGACCTATACCAAATTTCTTTAGTCTTTCTTTCTATGTCTTTATCAAAACTCATAATCAATTTACTTTGTGGTGATTATACAAAAAATGGTTTACTTGATCAATCTAAAATTACCATATTAATTTGTTAACGCTCTTGTTAATTTAGAAGTAGAGAGAGACAAGCGGCACAATATTAATGTCAAGAAATATATTTTTGTTAGAACTATACTCATGTATGTATATAGACCAGATGATTTTCAACATTGGTACGTAAGTACCGCTCCCAAAATAAAATGCGTCGCGTTTGGCAGTACAGTAGAGTACTGAACCAGCGCACCATCCGCAAGTTGAGTATTTTAGATACTACGATTCTTTAAAATGTTCATTGTAAAGAAGTGCATTACTTTAAAAATTGGCATCGTGTATAACATTATAATATATAAATAATAAACGAATGAAAATTAAAAAGTAATCTAAATCTATTCTAAATTAGAGTTAGTAGTAATCTAATTTTAGATGTTATCTCGCTGTCGGAACCATTTAATTGAACGTGGTTTAACAATAATTTTTGTAATCTTTTTTACATCTTAAATATCTATATCACTAATAAGACCAGTCATATGAAGAAAGATAGTTTTATTAATTACATTTATAATAAATAATTAAACCTCGACGAAATATACTACGTATTATAAGAATGTAATTATTATTTAAATCACAAATTGTACTTTATATTAGAAAATGATTTACCATTAATATTGTTAAATATAATTAAAATAAAATTGGATAAAACTTATATTTAAGAAAATGAGGAAAGATAAAGAATAGCTTCCGGAAGTAATCAAAATATGTTTATCATTTTTTAAATTATGTAAATAATAATTTTGTTGTTATAAACAGTAAGGAGAGACAGAAGAAAAGAAAAAACAAAAAGAAAATTTCTATGTCAATGCAAACGCATTTCAGAATGTAACATTTATTACATCAAATTAATAAGATTCAACACTTAGTTCCCAAGACTATACCAATTTTAAAAATTATTAAGAATTATAAAATTAAATGAATAAAACAATAGACTGATTTACCTGGACCATCCCAACGCGTTTTTCTCGAGCTGGTGCCAACGGAGATGCTCCTCGAATAGTCTTTCGTGGTGGCGTTCCCCATTATCGTGTTTCCTCTTCCTCCTCCTCCCCCTCGTCGAGCCTGGCTCGACGATTACTCCGTTTCTAGTCAGTTTTTCGATCGTTCCCACATACCGAAATGTCAAATATCACATTTACAGTAATGTCTGAAGAATGATCGAAGAGTAAAATGATGCTGATGATCTTTGATGATGACCAACTTGAGTGAAAGAGGGGAAGGGGGAGAGAGAGAAAGAGAGAGAGAGAGAGAGAGAGAAAAGGGAAGAGAGAGATGGCCAAAAAGAGAGAGAGAAAGATAGCAAGTATGCTTGATATAGCGCGAGGCTCGATGGAGCACTGGCGAACTTCCCCGTGGTCGACGACTGTAGCGACGCCAAATCTCTTCAGCTTTTCTCGACGTCTATCTTTGTCTCACTGATGTTTCTACTCTATATGTATATTTCTATCGATATATATCTTTATAATAATTAAAAATATATTTGTATACATTGTATATATTTTTGCTTAATTATCATTATCAGATTAAGTGCAACAGTTTGACCAGAAAGAAATGTTATGTAATATCTAAGGTATGAGATATTGCAATTTGTATTCAAAAGTTTATATAGTTATTATAGATAACTTATATCATACCAATCGTCCTCCCGAATCTTGCATCATGTTTTTTTATATAATGAGCTTACATAATACTATGCATCGAGTGCTATGTAAGTACATGAGCTTACACAAAAAATAATACCAATGTCTTCCCACTTTCCTATTTGTTATAAATTGCAAATTATTAAATAATAAAAAGTGTTAGCCTGTAAACTATTTATTTTAAGTCAATCTATCATATAGTTGCCTAAATAATTGTGTAGTTCAAAATATAAAATTATCTCTTGTTGCGTGTATATTACTACGAGTCTTCTATCATATTTTTATTTAGAATAATCATTTTTTAAAACTTTTACGAAAAATTTTTTATTTAGAATATTGTTGTAAAACCGTGTGACCACGATTTTCCCCTAAATATATGTTTTTTTCTTTGTATTTTGTTTAACGTATTAATATATTAAATGTATTATTAGTAACATGTTAACTGGTTAAATCTTCATAGTATTTACACTTTATGAAAGATAATTTATTCGACATTCTTTATAATTAAATTATTATACATGTATATAGATTATTTGAATAATTGATATATTGTGTATATATATATATATATATATATATATATATATATAAACGCAGGTCTTAATATTTTAAATTTGCATGATAATAAAGTGATCTGAGATATCCATCAATCTTACATACGTTCATCCGCATGAACCACGTAATGCCTATACATATCTTTACGTTACTTCTGTGTAATCTCCGTTACTTCTTGTCTAAAATATTTCTGCATATTTCTGCTCAAGGAAGATAAGGAGTAGAAAAAAATGCGGTTCCAGAGAGACAGGGAGATGAAAGGAAGGGAAGAGCCTTGCATAAAGGAAGGGGAACACACGGTTAATCGGTGCCAAAGTACCGTTGTATCTGAATGGACCAGAGATGGCTTTCGGTTTTCCTGCAGCCTCCATAGCAGCTGCAGCTTCGCGCTGCATCTATCGTGCACTACGCTCGTGCATGTTTCACATAAATACACGTACATGTACCTACACGCATGTAAAAATTTTTCTTCTGTCACTAACGCGGAACACGTGCGACAGACTCGAGTCAACGAGGCGCGACAGTTTGCTTGTCGTTCACGTGGACATACAGACCTGAAGTTGAAAACAGCTGCTCGCTGATATTCCACATTTACGCGATACATTCCAAGTATAGTATATTATGCTGTGTGCTGCACCTATATAATATTTCCTTGTAATACCTTTCAAGTGTTGCCGAAATTTCCGATGCGGTTCAACGTGGGGATCGTAATACAAGCCCGGTGAGTACCGTTATACATAGACTATAATTGTAATTTAAACGTCAATGCGAAAAACATTAAAAAAAAAAGTATGCGTTTGGCGATTTTATTTTATTATTTAAAACTATCTAAGATAACTTTCTTTAATAAACAGCTATAGAGATGCCTATAAAAAACATGAAGGCAGCGGATATTCTGGAGGATCTAGAATCAAAGCTCGCGTATGTCCCAGGTGGTCGCGATCACGACGGACGACCTTTAATAGTAATTAATGTTCCACCGGAATTTGATCCAACAACAAAGTCAAAATTAGAGTCTCTCATTTTATATTTTATATCAATCTTCAGGTATAGAATATCTTTAATATCTCATTAACTTTATACCTAACTTGTACTTAAAAAAATATATTATTACATTTATACATGTAAGTGTGTGTAATTAAATATTTATTGGTGATTAATTATATAGCGAGGAGACGAAGGAAAACGGATTGGTTCTAGTTGTAGACGCGCGTCATAGTGCATGGCGCGTAACTAGATCTTGTATTAGACTCTCTATGAACCTTATAGGCTCTAAAATCATTTCCGTGATCGTGATACGGCCTGATGGTTTCTGGGATAAACGTGTGGATAGTTGTACCAAGTCGCACAAAGAAGGTGAAGTAAGTAAATTAATTTGATAAATTTGTGCGCACATTACTACATAAAGGCTAAGTACTAGCTCCTAGATTACCTTTTATTTCTATTAATTGTTTTAGCCAATATATGTTACTCTAACGAGGCTGCATGTTTACATCGACTTTTCTCAATTACCGTACGAGTTGGCAGGTAACAAGGCGTATAATCACGTCGAATGGATTAAGAAACGAATGGTAAATTAGATATTTTTGGCTTTTAAACTAAATTTCCATTACGGATGATATATTAATTTCTTAACAGATTGATATTTATTATTTCGTAGAAAATAGAAGATTATTCAAAAGATGCATTAGAGCTTGTATCGAAGATGACAAATTTACATCAAAGATTGAATACTCTTGACGGTATTCGTATAATGCAATCAAATGATGTAGAGTCTTATTGGGAAATAGGCTCAGAACTGTTATCAACGGCACGTCATATACTTCAATCAGGTCTATATATTTTCATCTATTAGATTTTTTACAATTAAAATTATGTTATCTAAATATCAAGAAATAGATGAAAATTTAAATAATTTGTAACTGACATGCTAATAAAAATTTAATAATTTATTTTAAGTAACGGTGTATCTTATGTAAAAATAATGGAAAAAGTTAAGTAAATTTCGGTCTTTTTATTTAGGTAGGAGTCTAGTAAGTTCAATGAGTAGAGAGTCCTCCAAAGATATTTTGGATACTATTAAAGGAATTCATACACTACTTGATTCTATCGAACTAAAACAGGTATTTAATTACATTTGTGATTGATGTATTGAAATATATTATATATTTAGTTAATATAATGTTGTTTCCGTTGTTTGCAGATGGACATTGAAAAATCGTGGACAGAAATGGAACGAAATCTGGATACTGCCAGAGTAATCGAAGATCTTGAGCAGGGTGTGTCGAGCGTTACTGATTGGATCTTGGGTCCAGCGGACACAATGCTGAACTCCTGTTGTCAAGTTGGCTTCGACGTTTCTTCATCCGAGGAGCTCCGAAGGCAGCATGAAAAAATTGAACTTCAATGTCGGGTAAACAATGAGTAAATTTTTGTAATTTTTATTTTATTTTAAAAGGGCATTGTGGGAACGTAATTCTAATGTGTTTATAGGATACCTATGGGCGATATGCAGAACTGCTCCATAAAATCGACAGCTTACCTAAAAGTAGACTACCAGAAGATTTAAAATCTCAGAGAGATTTCATGGACTTTGTTTGTCGTAGCTTTGCTTCACGGCTCGAAAGACGTAGAAATGTATTAATCACTTCGCAAAGATTCTTTAGACTTGTTTCTGAGGTAAAAATCAAATTTTTATCGATCAAGTTATTATTAATTAGAAAAAGATTTGTTTACCTTTTATTTTATTGCTTACAGTACTTCGACAGGACGAGTGAAGTATTCGAGCAGTTGGTTATGGGCAATAGAAATTACAACTTCTCTCAAGCGAGCATTAAGCTCTTAACTTTGGAAAAAAGTCAAACAGTTTTAGGTAAAAATGACTCATTAGATATTCACGTTTGTTCAGTTTTACATTTAAATAATGTTTTAGATAGTTTAGAACGTGAGCTTGTAAAAGAAGGTGAAAAATTGTCAGACATTCTCTCTATGCCCGTGAAGGATGCGCTTGGTCGAGAAATATGTGTGAATTATGATGAAGATATTGTCAATGTAAAAGATATACTGGATGCAACAAATGCCAGAAAGAATATATTTAATGACAGCGTGGAACTACAAAAACTGTCGTTGAAACAGATAGCTTTGATATACATGTATGAAAGCGATGCCGAACAAGTAAGCATGGAGTAAGATATAATGTAAAAATGTTCTAACACGTGCGACAGGACACAGTAAATATATGCATCTATTACACTTTTCAGGCTGTTAAGTGGTTAAATGATTTATTTAATGTTTTACTTCGGAATCATATGGAAGTTGGATGTAATGTAAAGGAAATACAATCGCAAAAAGAGGAGCATCAATCTTTCCAGGAAACAGCAAAAGTAAAGCATGAGTTACAAATTAGCATACTATTATAAATTAGCTTTATAAGATAAAACGAGAGCAATAGTAGAGTTGTTTTGTTTTATGTAGAATTGTTAAGTACATATAGTGTGATAAATATTTACAGGGGACTTACGAGTATGGTGGTCAATTGGTGAATGGGGCGCGTGTTCTGAGATTATCTTGCAGAATATCTTTAGAGAGCAATGCTAATCTCTTTTCGAAATTACGACAGGCTTGGCGACAGTTCCGGTCTGTTAGTCAAGAACAATTAACCAGACTACGAGTATGCGCTGTTTTTCACAGAAACGTCGAAGATGTATGAACGTAAATTAATATTAACTCAATATATAATTTCCAAAATTGCTTGGGCTACTTTAGCATTCTAGAACAAAAAGATCATTATTTTGTACATTATCTACTGTATATATATATATATATATATATATATATATAGTATATATATATAGTTTCTCTCTTCTATATCTTATATGAATTTATTTAAAGCACTGTACCGGATTACAAAATTTGGCGGAAACAGTAATGGTCCTGTATCATTCTGCAAAAAATGAAGACATAACGGCACAAACACGCATCAAAGAAACCATAAGAGATATCCTTGATAATCGAGAGAAACTTCTATTGGAAGTTGGTCGGATGGTAAGATTGGGTCGTCTTCTCAAGACGAGGTTGAAGGAACCTCTTTATCGCCAACCGTAAGTATAACAAAGAGTCGCCTCGCATCAACATAATTATAGAGCGCGTGCACATTAATAAACTTCTACCATTAATTTGAAGAGAATCAGGTCGGAGAAATTAGTATTTTGAATTATACAATATAGCGAAAGATAAGGCATAATTGTTTAAAAAATGGAAATAATAAAATGAATCTATAAAATGCTTGAATAATAAGCTGATAAGCATAAACCAAAATAAGAAATGTTAAAAATTTCCATTTTCTAATCTTATAAACTATAATTCGAGAAAAGGAGAGCAAGTAAAATATAATAACTAGTGAGTGTGGTGTAATATGCTTGGTAGAACGCCTGCGTATTTAACAGAGACAGTGTGTCAGTCTATGGCCGGCTCTCGTCGAGATAGCTTCTGTAATCTAGAAACACGGTGCATGTAAGTCAATTGCAATAAGATAACTGAAAATTCATTACGTTGTCACTTGATTGAGCTTACGGATTATTTCCCGTTATACGCGTATTATGTATTTTTATCAATTTTGTGTTTAGCACAACCATGTGGATTACATGTGACTAGTTGACAGACAAACATCTACGAAATTCTTTCATCAAAGATGAAATATCATTCGGTGATTTTCTTTCAAACTTGTACTTTATAATAAAATTGCTTTACAAATTTTGTTAATGTTTTTAACGCTAAATGTGTTGTGGTCACATTATCAAAAATTCTTATAATATTTATGAATAATAAAATATTGTGGTTCACAATTCGTTGGCTTCGTTCCACGGTCACGTCGTAATTTAAAACTCGACTGGTAACGCGAATCTCGCTTCGATAATATTTTGGCGGACTGGCTTGCGTCACGAAGAGTCATCTATCGTATTGCATCAGAAGACTATTTTTGGCACATTTATCACAGTAATGAAAAAAAACAAGTATAAACTTTATAAAAAATCGTAAACGTATTTAAAAGTTTTTAAAATAAAAACCTATCGTTGAGACTCTTAAGATTTACCATAGCAATCAATTATGGCGCTTTGTGAGCAAGTGTGAGATACGAAATTAGAACTTTGTCCCAAATTGCAGAGATCATGCGACGACGCGACGTACTGTCAATGCATTGTCAACTATTAATTATGTAATTCACCGATCTAACGTTTTCCTAACGATATTTCGTATTTTTAATTTGATTTGTACTTCTAATATAATTATCCTCCGCGATCAACCATCCTCCACTTTAAATTATATTTAATCATACGGAGGAAGTTACATCTGGAAGAAAAAGCAAATATTAAAACTGATACATATGTACGACTGGGTAAAATAGTCTACATATGATGTTTGTATAGCTATGTAATGTTTCTTAATTATTGTTTTGCGCAATTGTAACGAAACTATAAAAGTAACATTAACATGAAACAACAGAAAGTAACAATATTGTGCAAAGCTCATGGAACTTATTGGAACAATAGACGCTAAGCAACATTCAAAAATTTTTAGCCTAGAAAGAAAGTATCTATTTATAGAATATTGATCTGACTAACAAATTTGCTTTTCTAGAATGTCTGAAGTCGAGGATGCTTTGATTCTCGGCGGTAATTTGACAGCTGTCGAAGCTATCTCGGCGAAATTAGCGGAAGTTACTCGTCTCGCGGAAAAACTGGATGCGAGACTGTGCGAAGCTGGAGCTAGAACTCGACCGATATCTATTCCTACCGTTGTGACGTCATCTGCTTCGTCCTTGCTCTCGATATCTGCTATATCGCCGTCAAGCGCGCCCATGGCTTCTACCACGATTGCATTGACATCGGGTATGACAGCTTCAGCCGTGTCTGTAATTGCTCAAATGCATCCAATATCTTCGGAAACTGTGTCTACAAGAATCAAATCTGATGTAGTTAAATCCATTACTTCTACGGCGGAAAAATCCGATGAGAGTTCAATTCATATCCACCCGCATTCCGTGGAAGACGTCGAAACATCGAATAAAGGTTTTAATACTAAGGTATATTAACATATGTTTTACTATTGATTTATAGGTATTTCTCTTTCTTCTCTTTCAAAAAAATATTTTCAAAATGCTTTCACTTTCTAAATTTTTATAGGAACTTATCGAAAATTCTCGTAGCGAAAGTGCAACAGGGGAATATAACGTTGAGGGTTATACAACAGCAACTGAATGTTCAACAACTCCACCTCCGCGTTCTAGAAGCGAATCTTTCGTGACATCGCCGGAATGTGAAGATCTTTCTATCATCGCACCCGTGATGACAAGTTCTGGTTCCACTTGGTACCTATGCAAATTTCAATTACTTTTAACTATTAAATAAGAACTTAAATATCAATTAAAATCGATACGGTACAATCACTTTCAACACCTTGCAACGAAATCTTTTATCAATTCCAAATATTGTAAACATTAATTGTAGGTGGGTCACAGAAAAACCTAAACTATTAACTACGATTGCACCCCTTACTTCGACTCTGGACAATGAAAACCAGAAATTTATTGAAACAACATCAAATATTTCCACTATCAGCAGAGTAAAACCAATGGCACGAATGGAAACGATGGACAAAATTACTAACGTATGTTGTATAATCCAGTTAGTAAAATATCTGTCTCGAAAGAGAATATATATATATATATATTTTTTTTTTTAACCTATTTCTTCAATTTTCATTTGATCTCATATCAAGCAGCACAATTCTGATAATTCTTCTGATTATGATACCTTTAGAGTATTTCGCACTTTTACGAATCATAGAACTTGTTACATATTACTATTACAAGTTATATGATCTTTTTGTGCAGGAAAAGTCGAACAAAATTGTAAAAGAAGTTACCGAGACAACCGTTTTGCGCGTATTGCACGATATTCGATTAGGTGTAGCCTCTTATAAAGTGATATCAAATACCATGCAAGATCATCGGCAACATATCGACGTGAAAGATATCCAAAATGAAGAACGTACACTAGAAGCAGAATCATGTGAAAAAACAGATAGCATTCACCATCATCTTGCTTTATCTCCTTGTAGTCAGTATTTTATAATTTTAATGATTTCTTCTACACAGCATAATAATACATGTACATATAATGATGAATAATAATGAACTTGCTATTATATGTACTAGTTTATTATTAATTCTTTTTTTAACAGAAGAATCCAAAAATTATATCGCCAAAAGTTCGAAAAATATCCAGTCGGATCAAAATATTTCAACGAAACTCACGAAAATTCGAGAGCATACGTTGAATGAAAGTACGTGTTCTAATTTAAAAGAGTACGAGGGTGCAACGTTGTCTTCGCAAAATCTTTTACGACATCACGAGGATAGCGGAATTGAAATATCATCGATGAAGAAGGACGATAATTTAGAAGGCGAAGATTTTCTGGAAAGAGCAAGGAAGGTGAGTCTAATCAAGTTCGCAAATGTAATTGTGATGGCAAAACTACTAGCTTTGACGCTTGACTGGCTTCTTTCGTTTCAAATTCTTGTTTGTCACATTTTAACATGTGCTAGGTACTTGGTATGTGTTTGGAATGATTCTTATTTATCTAAATGCTTCTTAAGCTTTGTTCTTTTATTAGTGTATCAAATACAACAATGATTATCTATCTAACCCTTACAGCCAAAAATTATTTGCAGCTTTGATAAAGACAAACTTTATATAAAGGATTTGATGAGAGCAAATGTTACCAACATAGGTCTCACGATTCTGACTGATAGAGAGAAAAAGTCGTTTATTATCTACGGACCATAATTCATGTTGAGGATATCATATGCTATATAGGATCGACAGGATTGAAAAAATTAAGAATCGTTGATTTCATATTTGTTACGCTTTGCTGTCTGTAATTCTTTTGTTGCAAATAAAACTTTAATATAATACGCTGTCACAGATTTTTAGTGTGTATCGCATGACGCATTTGTTATTTTTATAAATAAATGATATTTAAAAGAAATTTATAATTTTCAACGAGATACCCATTTAAAATATATCGGGTGACCATCTATTACACTCCAACGACCTTCTTTCATTTACGACCGACAATTCCACTTTCGTTCGACACTGCTGCGCTGCGCAACTCTGCTCTGTAGATTGTGCTCGACGAGCGCGACGAAGGTGAGCGGGAGGCAGCCGGCCGGAGGCTAACCGGAGGCCGGAGGCCGTGCCGCGCTATGCCGGTTCAGTCTTGGTTCGTCTGGTTACTGCAACCGATCGGCTGGTGACGTGATACACTCGTGACATGTGTCACGCGAGTGTTACTGCCGTTGTTGTCGTCATTATTACTATTAACGCCGCTTGAATCGAGTTTAGGTGATTGTTACATCGTGTCAGGCTCCGAAAAAAATCATGCTCCGAAAAAACACACATTTCTGTGTAAAAATATCACTCGGTGCAAAATGTCTAATTAAAATGTTAAAAATCATGAATTTGCAACTTGTTGAGAGAAACAGAAGAAAAAGAATAAATAAAGCAAGGAAGTTCTTTCCATCTTTTTAACTTAAACTATGCAAGAGGACAAAAACCTGTCAACATTAATTTGAATTATAAACAGCTAATTTATAATTATGCATTAAATGTCGAAATGCCGCAAATTTATATATTAATTGTCGGATATTTATATTAATCGGAGAATTTTTTTTTAATATAAAGAGTCAATCACACAAATTATTTGCGAAATAATTGAGCAATTCTTTAACGTAATATAGAGAAGAATCACAAACTTATTTAATAAAGAAACGTATATAAAATTTTTTGCGACACAACATTTGATTGATTTTTCTATCGGATCATTCTTCGATTACATATGGTTTTCACCGTGATGTACTTGTCGTTGAAGGAGCGCTACCAGTCAGTCCGGTTTTATTCTACCATTTGTTCGTCTCTGTAGATGACGTCACCGTATAAATATATATACATAAAGTATTAATATGTTGTATCAAAAAGAGAAAATTGATCTTTTAGTATGCAAGCATACATTTTTTTATATATAATTGATTGTAACTGTAAATTAACAAGTTGTTGAAAGATTTTTTTTCGCGTAGAGGAATTATTCTGACTTTGACGAGACTTTAGATTTCTTTTAT
This sequence comes from Aphaenogaster rudis, assembly GCA_003063815.1. Classification (NCBI taxonomy): domain Eukaryota; kingdom Metazoa; phylum Arthropoda; class Insecta; order Hymenoptera; family Formicidae; genus Aphaenogaster; species Aphaenogaster rudis. The sequence continues at coordinate 126,012 of NJRL01000165.1, forward strand.
ATCTTTTGTTGTAAGAAGTCAATGCAAATTGAGAAGGCAAGCATTAAAAAAAGCCTAGTCGCAAAAAAGAGTTTACGAAATATATCTTTGGTTTATTTATTGCATCACAGACATAATCATTTTCAATCTTACATTCACGGAATTTTCGTACCAGCGCCTTTGGCGAAGTGCCAAAAATAACATCAATCAGAGAAGATAATTGCGCCAACTGGAGAATATTATTTTTTAACTGTAAAATCTTTGAGAATAACGATGAGCTAGATGTTTATTGTGTCGCGTTTTAGATCCACGTACGTCACTGTAATATATTTAGCACCAGGCATTGAAATCACTGTCCGGTCAAAACATATGATATCACTTGATATAACATCGCGTAATAGTCTCTTAATTTTTAGCAGCTATATTATCAACCGTATTGCTCAATTTGTGGCATATATCCAGTGAGTATTTCGCCACGTAATTATATCGCGAATATAATTGACAATCGTCTAGTCTGCTAACACTTAGATCTAAAATGCTTTGATTATCGCACAAAAGATAAAATTAACGATGATGGTGGATGGTCCTGACTCGATGGAGGCACACGTGCATCCTGAAGGATCCGTTGAGATGAATTCAGGAATAGTGATGCAGAGAGACGAGGATACGCCGCAACAAATCATCTCCCCAACTACTACTATAAGCACCATAGCTGTGCAAAGCGGAGAGACGCGTGTAGTAATCGCTTTACTTCAAGTAAGAAACATGTGTTGCGTCTTACTCAATAATAACTTATACTTTTTGTTGTTACGGTCTCATTCCGTCAACGCAAGTAATTCTAATCAATTTTATTTAAAAATTTTGGAAAATACCATTTAAAAATATTTCTGAGAATTGAACATAAGAGATACGGTTTGTTTCAAATAATTCTTAATAAAGAATAATCTTCTCCATTGCAATTTCATATATGAAACTATGGTGTAGATATTTCGGGATTCTGTTGCTTCGGTCTATAGCTATTTCCGAGTCCTCTCGAAACCGTAAGCGTTTTAGGTATCCGCTGAGCAAAACGAGTCTCCCGAAACTCCACGAAGGATAAATTTAACCGCTAGTACAGTAACTCCCATTACACACCATGATCAGATAAACTCATCTTACATACGTTACGTTGGATTCTGAAATATTTAGGATCATAATCGCACAATCCATGCAAGTTATATTTTAAGAGTTTTGTTGCTAATTACTAATTACAAAAATGTAAATCTTTATTACTTCTAATATTTCTCAAGAGACGAAAACCGAAAAATAAAGCAAATATTTTTTAACGTATAAAATTAAATATATATTTTATCTTGTACGATTTGAAAAACAAAAATCATTTATACATATAAATTTTTATTCGAATATAAATTAGCAATTTTTAAATTATACTAAACTGCACAACGGATCATGCAAAACTAATTGATAAGTAGATTGGGTAATCGGTGAACTCGTATCGAACCAAGAGAGATCTCTCGTGGCATGGATCTCCGCACACTCTCGTATAATCTAACAAACCGGTATTATATATATGTGCGAGACGGCTCGAGGCAGCCTGGGCCCAACCTGGCCCGGCTCAGTGGCGGACGAGCAGCATGATTCTTCCTTTTACCGTACCTTCGCCTATATCGTATCTGCAATCTTATGATAGTACTTCTATGTCCAAAACAAGAGAGAAAATGTCAAGAACATATCTTTACGACGCAGTTGCTAACATCGCCCAACATGAGAATTTACGAATTACAAATTCACTTCTATTGCACTTCTATTGCACGTGATACCGCGTTTATCAGATAATTTTTCACAAATAATAACTCAAAAAATGAAACAATTAGCATGATTAATTAAATTACTTTTATTGTTGAATAATTTTTTCTACTCGAAATTATATTGAATTTTCGTCTTTTATCTAATCGAATTGCCTAGTTCAAATTTAAGAATATGCTGAATATGGACACATGATGTTTGATCACATCAGTTATTTTATTGCGCGTAAAGTTTATCTTTGTATATATACACGTGATTTTATGAAACCATGTCCAATTTGAGCCGTTGGCCATAAGGCTCGCTTTCACTCTGACTGTAAATCACGAATCACATTTTTTTCTTATAATGCAACGTAAATTATGTTTCGTCTATTCCAATATCTTTAAAAAAAATTGTCATGAAATATTATATCTCTTTTCGCGTACACATGTTTAAAAAATTTTTTTATCGCTCGAGTGGCGATATGTACCAGAAGAGAGAATTGGTCAATCTAAACGTGGTTATTCGGCAGTATGCCAAAGATGAAAATGGAAACATATCTTGCTCCTTTCTGTAGCCCAACCTCACGAGGTCGATGAACTCTGGAGGGCCAATCTCTGTCTCTCTATACTCGCTTCTTATTTTCCATCTTTTCTTTTTAACAATGTTGGAGGAAAAAGATTTCGATTCTGAATTTCATTTACAAGCTTATATATGAGTTACCACTAGATGATTCCAAAATTTATATTTGAGAGTTGAAACAATCTTTATATTATGGCATAAGTGATCAAATATTTTTTTAGATTTTCTTTCTAGTCTATTACATTCTACAATTATTTAAAACTAGCTTAAACTGAATCCGACGTTGCCCGGGCTTCTTTTATCTACAACTGCATTTGTGGTAAGATATAGATTGATAGAAGATATAGATAGATCGAAGACAAAAACACCAAGTCAATATCTCATCGGGCCTGAGAGATATTGAGGAATCCGTGAAAATACATTTTACCCCTCTTCACCCCCTTAGGGATCGAATTTCTAAAAATTCCTTTTAGTAGGTGCTTACGTCATGGAAGGAATATACTTCCTGAATTTCATGTTTCTAGATTTAGGGGTTTGGGCTGGACGTTGATGAGTCAGTCAGGACATTTGTCTTTATATATATATATAGAAGATATTGGATACAATATTCTGCTAATTACGAAAACAACGATTTCACATAGAACACGACATCTAATGATATTCAGTTAAACTATGATATGTCGTTTATACTGTCCGACGATATCTGGCTTTATTACTACATCGCTTTATTATCGTTTTTGTATACAGAGTGGCGAATGGCTAAAGCTGAAAATACTCGACCTACAACCAGAATTAACGAAACTTGGTGCTTCCGTAAAAGAAGCCACGGAACTCTCGAACGCTCACGATCAAGTTTTACTTCGATTACAGGTGATGTTAAACGTATCAAGTTGAATTTCGAATTATGTAAAAGTTTGTATTAAATATGATTAAATAGATTGTGTGTTTTTAAAATCTCTGTTAATTATAAAACTTTGCCATAATCAGAATAAACAAAGCCCGGTGGAAGAATTATTGCGACAAGCTGATCAATTAATCGCGACCCAGAGGCCCAGAGCAGAAGTATACACGGCCATGGCGGAGACATTAGGTCAGGCATGGCGCGATGTAAATCAACTTTTAGAACGTCGTAAAGAGATACTCGACCAAAACGTATTATTTCAATGGTATAGCAAAGTGTAATTAATTAAATCATATATGATTTGTATGCTTTAAGTTATTGCATAAAATAGTTTTAATTTTTTTTACAGTCGCGCTGCAGAATGTAGAGAAAGTATGGAGGCGTTGGAAATGGCATGTAACGACACGTTACTACCAATCGAGATAGAAGCAGTAAAAAGTTTTCTATCGAAAATCCAGGATCTTCGCAAAGATATGTTGGAAGCATTGATGGGTGCGTTGCGGGAGGGTAAGACATTGCTGGATGGACTCAAGGAATTGGCGACCGAAGGCACTTTAGACTCTAGGCCGGATACGATTAAAGATGATGCTAATCATGGTATATCAAATTTTTATTTAATATATCTGCAAATAATTACTTGCTTATCAATTCAGCCAGCTCGCTGTCATAAAATTAAGATTTCTGACATAAAAATATCATATTTTGTTAGCTGTGTTGCGAGTTGAAAAATGGCTGGAAGAACTTCATGACAGAAGACAGCTGATCGAGACGTCTTTTCGTAACAGAAAAACTCAATTGGAGCAATGTCTTGCTCTCGCAATGCTTGCGACTGATCTTCGTGATCTTGAGGAAATTCTTAATGACAGAATCGTTGCATTAGAGGGCAGTTGCGATCAATTGGGAGATTCTGTATCTAGTGCAGAACTGCTTCTTTTTGAATTAAAAAAGTTGCAAGCCGAAGCAAAGGTACCTGAAAAAAAAAAATCAGTTTAGCTTATATCATCAAAGATAATTGAATATGTTTACTTTCCTGTGTGATCATTGCTGATATATAGTTTTAATGCTCTTTTAAAAGAAAAAGTCTATGTTTTCTAGGAGTTTCAAGATAGAGCCATTAAAATAACTAAATCGACCGAACGATTAGTGTCATCGGGACACTTTGCTGGCGAACAAGCGACCGAACAGGCATACGCGATTCTTAGTACCGCTGCCGATTATGTCAACGATTTAGATCAATATAATACATTGCTAAACAGAGCAATAGCCTTTTTCGATTTTGTGCAATCGGTGAGTGTCTCCAAATTTTTAATCATCTATAGTAAATTAATCAGTGAAATTATATTTTATACTGTATCGTATTGTATTTATTGATCCTTGCCTTGAGGCTTCGGATGGCTCCCGGTCTACATTATTACATGGTGTATCAAGTTCCACAGTCACATCTCTGCCTAGTACATATTTGCATTTGCCTTACTTTATATATCATAAAATAATATTTTATAATTTTATTAAATCGCGTATATCTATTTAAACTTGATTGCTAATATTAGTCAACGCATACAGGCTATTACAAAACTGGATCAACTGGAAATTCAGTTAATGACAACGGAGTATCCTTCTTATTCTGCACGACTCGCACGTTTTCATGCGCAGACTGTAACTACGATAGAAGACGTAATTTCAAAACCATTGTCAGAAGGATATGCGCTACTAGATATCACGGGAAAAGGAGCGCCTGGTGCCGAGGTCAGATCAGTTGATTAATCGTATTTATTATTACGCGTTAAGTTAAGTTGTCAATAAGAGGCTTATTTTTGTTGTTGTAAGGCGACCACATTGTCACTAAGTATATACAAATTATAAATCATCTGTTTATTAATTTTTTATTGTATCATTGACATTACGTGGTCTTTGTTATTTATCGTAATATTTTGTTTAAAGATGGAATAATATAGCGATTGAATAATATGGTATCAAATATATGTATGTTATGTTTAGGGTGTAAGAAATACTGTAGAAAAATTGGAGAATCGCAAACTTTGCTTGATGGAACGATGTACGGCTCATAAAGAAGAAAATTTGGAGATTTCGAGAAAACTTGCTACATTTTTAGATAAGCACGACACGTTACGAGCTTGGCTAACTAATACTGCCAAAGTCTTTCTTCAAAAGCACCAAGATATGGGTAGCGATCTGGCAATGGCATGCGATTTTCGTCAAGTTCATTGTCAATTGCTAACCGAATTGGAAAACAAAAGCGAAGAAGTAGATCATTTAAAATTGGAAATTCTTCCAATCATAGAACGCTTGGATGAAATACAAAAATATGAATTACGATTAAAAATAAAAAATCTTGAAGACGAATGGACGAAAACAAAGGTTGCAATGGTAAAGAGAATTGAATTAGGTACCATTTATATACAGTTTCATGAGATTGTGGAAGAATTGATCCATGAAATAGATTCTATCGATAACGAATTAAAAAAGTATGAAAATGTGTTAGATGAGGCTAGATTTAATGAACTAGAAAGAAGATGGACATTTTTTGAATCTCTTTACAAAAAACTAGATAATCATGCAAAAGCGTTTCTTAATGAAACAAATAACGTAAGCAGCTCATAAAGTATTCTTTAATTTAAAAAATTTAATGTGTTATTATTTCAAGAAACTTTAAGATATTATACAAAAATTGGGTTTATACACTTTCCTTGTAGATTGATGACTCATATCTCGATGTATCGCGAGCTTGTCTGTGTGTTCGGACTCTTTTAGAAAAATTTGCCGATCGGCAATTGTTTATGACAAAGTCCTGGGAAAAATGGCAGACTACTATTCAAATAATAAGACAAAGGCGAATAGAATGTGAGCAAAAAGTAGAGGAAAGTACAAAGGTGTGAATGTATATTGTTATTTGTTATTATATTGTTATTTTCAAATTTATATTGTCAAATTTATTTTGTATTGTTTTTTTACAATGCCTATCTTAGGTATTCAGTTTATATTCAGTTTATTTGCACAGCATCTATTTTAATTAAAATTTTGTATTTAAAATAAGACAAGAAAAAAAGCACAGAAAAATGTTCGTAAAAGCGCTTATGACATTTATTTATTTTGTTGCTAATGTTTATTATTATCGATTTATTCTATTGCAGACATTAGCGTGGATTACGAAATTTGAGACCACACTGTTTCCAGTGATAACAACACAATCTTCTAGAATAGCTGACATTTTGAACGATTTGGAAGATATAAAGAAACGGATTCTATCTGAATTAAACAAAGCTCTTCAGGAACTGGATGCTCGAATCGAAAGCATTCAAGTATTTGTCGAAAAAGGTAACCAGAACATGTTTACGCTGTATATCGCATTTAACAAAACACATTTAATTAAGAAAATAAAACATTAAATTAGGTGAAGCTAAAACAGTCGAGCAGATCTTAGGGAGACTCGTACAAATGCATAAAAAGATGAACACTATCGTCAAAAATTACGAGATATTATTAAAATCTTTAATTTCTATCTTTAAGAATCTCAAGGAGGTAAGACAGATTTTTAAATATTTTAAAATATGCAACGCTATGTAATTTATATATATTCCTTAAAATATGTAAACTGTTTTTTGTTCATCGCTTTTAAGATCGAGTATAAAATTGATGAAGCAAAGCAAGAAGTTGAACGTGCGTCAAGTTCTACAAAGCTGATTGATGTAGATAGTTCATTAAACAAACTTGACATATTAAAAACATCTATTACTGAATCTCTACTACAAGTACGTACAACATCTGAAGAAATAATCGACAATATTAGACTACAGGAACCGTTAGAATCAGCAACACAAGATACTGAGAAACTAAAACGCACGATAGACTCCGTGAGCGTTAAATTCGAATCGTTCCAAATCGAAACATCAAGTCATCTCGAAAAACATCGTCGTCTTTGCATTTTTAGAGAGGACATCGAAAAAATTAATTCGGATCTATGTGAATTAAACGAACAGCTAAAAAGTATGGATGGAAGAATTGGTGACAATTTATCGGTATCAAAAGCGACTCTGGCTGCTTTCGAACAATTTGAGCAAACAATAATGGTAAATAATATTATTAACATAATTTCGTGATTATGAGAACATTACAAGAAGATTTTAATGTTAATTTATATATTTGTTAGATTTTGGAAGAAAGAATTGAGACTTTTGTAAAAAGAACAGAAGAAACGATTGTTCCATTAACTCCACAAGTAACGGATGAAATGTTATCTCTGCGAAACAGATGGGATCATCTGAGAAAACACGTTAGGGATACAAAGAAGAGAATAAATTTAGGTATTGACTATTTTGTGCTCTTAGAAGAAGCCAAACAATGGTTTAGGGAAGGTAGCAAACTTTTAGTGATTGTTGCACGTAAGGCAACAACCATAAAAGTGCCTGAAGAAGCCATCGATTTATTGCGAGAGATTGATGCTTATATAAAGCCTGGTGAAGAGCAGCAGGAAAAGAGAATTGAGAAGCTGAAACAATTATCGACAATAGTTTTCGGTAAAAGCGGCATCATATATTTATAAAAGAGTGTATATATATGCCAAACGATAAAATAAGAATGAAAAATGATCTGTTTGCAATATGTTTTAGGTACAGATAAACTTCCGCAATTTAACGAAGTGGTAGTAGAGAATCGACAAATGTTAGATTCCTTCGCAGTCATTTCTTCCGAATTACGTACCCTGAGTCAAAATTTACAGAATGCCGAAGATCTTCGAGAAAAGTTGCGAATCGAAAAGATAGAAGCTGATAAGAAACTACAAGCTGCTAAAATAGAGATGGCCGCAGCGGAAGTTGCAAAGATGGAGGCGGAAAACGCAAAGAAACTTGCGGAAGAGCTTGCCGCTGAGACTTTAGACAAAGCTGCGATAGAGGCGAAAAAATTAAAAGAGGAAGAAACACGAAAAATTGTCCGTCCCGTTTCTCACTCCGTTTCCGCCCAAACTGATGAAACCATAGTTGAAGAAACAATTACTTCCGCCGTTACAACGAAGGAAATTCATATTCTTCAGAAGGTATTTGAAACGCTGTATTTCAATTATTAATTCTACAACAATTGTAAAATTTATGTTTGTTATATTTGTAGATGGAAGTCGAAAAAAGTGTTCCGGTTATTCGAACGGAAGCTAGTTCACCAAGAAAGCTTGTATCTGAAGAGATACGCGACGAATTGCACGACTATGCTAAAGAAGCACAAACAGATAGAATCGTTTCATTAGCTCCAGAATTCACAGTTCCTTTGAGTGATGCGACGGTTCAAGAAGGCAAAGAATTCAGTTTTGAATGCCATTTAAGTGGTCAACCGATGCCAGAAATAGTATGGTACAAAGATGGAATATCGATTTTGAATAATCCAGACTATTTGACAACTTATGTAAATGGCGTCTGTACTTTAAAAATAGAAGAGACATTCGTTGAAGATTCTGCCAAATATACTTGCCGTGCATTTAATATTCTTGGCTCTGTTGAAACATCGGCCACTCTCACTGTCAAAGGTAATTTGATTTATACCCGTATTTTATTAAGAGTACATGCACTAATACTCGACTAATAACGACTGTTTACGTTAAAAATTATGAATGTAGAAATTATCACGGAAGAACAGCCAAACGCCCCTGTTTTCGTGACAGAATTGCAGCCCTCTTTTGCGAGGGAAGGATGCTCTCATAAATTAGAGTGTACTGTTAAGGGAAATCCTCTTCCAACGGTACAATGGTACAAAAATGATACCAACATTGATAATTCTCCGGATTACATTATCACTTTTAATAATGGAGAAGCTATTCTAAAGTTCGATGAAGTTTTCTTGGAAGACAAAGCTTCGTATACGTGTAAAGCAATAAACCAATGGGGACAGTCGTCTACCACCGCCTTTCTAGACGTGAAACGTAAGTTTTTTTTAGTAACAACACATTTTAAAATATATACTTTCTTTTACTTACGTAGATATTAATTTTAGCCGCGCAAATTTCCGCAAAAAAACCATATTTCATGGTACCATTATCAAACGCTATGGCCAGGGCAGGGCAAAGAGTGAAATTAGAATGCAAAGCTAACGAAGATCCAATTCCCGAATTAATCTGGACTCACGACGGAAAGCCAATTGAAGAAAACAAATATCATAAAGTAACAAATATCAAGATAAGGCATGATTTTTTAAATATATTTAACATAACGTAACTGTTTGCGTATTTATTCAGATTCAAACGGACGGTGCTCGAACAAGCTTGATCATTACGGAAGCTTTTCCGAAGGATGCCGGATCGTATACGGTGACTGCTAGTAACGAAATTGGGAAAGCTACCGTATCTTGTACCGTTTCTGTGAAAGGACGTTTGCTTCATGAAACCAGCGAATCCGATTTTGTTTGTAGTGACATGGAACCGATAATTCCGAAATTTCAAATATCTTTGCAGGACCTTAAAATCCAAGAAGGACGATCAGCTGGGCTAGATTGCGTGATTATAGGTCAACCTGAACCGGAGGTAAACTTTATTCATTCCTAAATTTTTTATCTTACAATTTTTTTTTCAATTAATTTGTAACTTTCCAGGTAATTTGGTATCACAACGAACAACCTGTAAAAGAGTCGTCAGACTTTCAATTACTCTTTCAAGGTGATCGATGTTCATTGATTATTCATGAAGCTTTCTTGGATGACGCCGGTGTATATAAAGTGGTTGCTATTAATTCTGGTGGCGAAGCTTCTAGTCAGTGTACATTAACAGTTACGCGTATGTATTATTATATTCTTTTAATTAAAAATTCAATATTTTATGTTTATATGTATACATTATATAATACTTTTTCTTCTATTTGTAGCGGCATCTCACATCTCGGATGTAATCGATGGAGTACAGGAAAAGGAAAAAACACTTGCCAGTGATTCCGCGCCAAAATTCGTCAGACTTCCGACGGACTTGCTGGTAGCCGAAGGCGAAGATGCAACTTTTGAATGTGTCATAATCGGTGAACCTAAACCTGATTTGAGATGGTATTCGGACAACGGTGAAATGATTCATAACGGAAGAATTTTGGTGAATATATTCGTATTTGGCACATATTGCATTTCATTTAACGTTTAATTAAATAATCATAATATATTTGTCATAAAATTGCCATACAACGTAATAGGTTAAGGAAAGGGAAGATGGAACAGCCTTTTTGAAAATTTCATCAACAATACCGGAAGATAAGGGCAATTACGTAGCAAAGGCCGTAAACATACATGGCGAGGCAAAAGCTTTCGCCAGATTGGTTGTGAAATCGCTTGGTGATTTTAAGAGAAACGAAGAGTTTATTCAGATGGAAGAAAAATTGATTCAACCAGCATTTAAAGAAACATTTCAGGATAGAAAAATACTCGAAGGAATTTCAACAAAATTTGAATGCATCGTCACTGGTAAACCTTCTCCTAAGGTAAATTAAAAACGCAATATATAATTTTTTCAAAAATTACATATTCTTTATTATGTTCTCGCGTATATAATGAAACAAATCTTCATATTCTTTTCAAAAGTTAGTTGCACTAAAACATTCTAATATAGCTGAAAAAATTAGTAGGCATAAAATCATTATTAACTTAGAATGTGTAACGGTGTGCCATGTTACTGTGTCCGTTCTTGACAAAATAAACCTTATAAGTATTATTGTGTACATAGGAAAGCGTTAAAGAGAATCGAATATTATAGTCTACAATATTAAAAATAATGTGTTTTTAGTTGATCACAATAATTATACCTACAATAATTATAATGAGATATACATATAACTAGTACAAGCAATACCAAAACGTAAGCATATCGGATGTTATAGAAAAGCAAACTTAATAAAATATTATGTCATACAAATTTGTATTGTAAAATGGTTTCAAACACTATATAATGAACATGAGTAAGAAGATCACTTGATTTTTTATTTATAAAATATTAGCGCTTTAAAATTTACATTGACCACGTAAACAACATCTAGATGAGAGGTTGGCCGGCCTGTCAGGACGGGGCAAAAGTAATTTTGTGCCCGGCGAGTTATATTTAAACGCGAACAATATACTTCATGTGAAAAGCTCGATTGCAGTCGCGCCGCGGAGCATAAGATGGAACTTTCGATGCGGTGCGAAGCACCGTAATCTTGTTATAGAGGTACCATGTACTTCGTTAACATTTTCTTCGTCTCCTTATCAAAATTGTAATGTAAATTGTCGAATATATAACGGGAATGTAGATATTCATACATATCTTTTCTTGATACACGTGTACGCGTGTTCAATAAATTTTATTTTTACTTGATTAATTGACAGCAGATTTTTTGTTACTAATTGTAAGACTCCTTTTTTCGCAGATTCAGTGGCTGTTTAATGAGCGGCCGGTCCATGGGAAAGATTTTCTAGTTTCCGTTAGCGGGGATCGACAAGTTTTGACAATTCCTGCGGTCGGAGATGCACACGTCGGTACTATCTCTTGCATAGCGGAAAATGCGGCTGGTAGAGCAGTTTGCAGTGCTAAATTGGAAATTGGTAAGTTAATATCATATACACGTTTTTACTTCGTATTTCATTTTTTTAATTAACAAGTTATTTTATAATATTGTGATTACATGATTATTTAATTCCATTTTCTTCAATGGTGATGTTGGAAATAATATTAGAAAGTCCAACGATGTCACAAGTTATTAATACTCGCGTTACTCAGTTTAATGTGGCTTATTCAAAATTCCTAGTGAACGATAGATTTCAATGAAGAGATAGAGAATTGAAAGAAAATACATAATTATGCTAGCTGCATATCCTGAAATTTGATAACATCATTTTTGCTCGGAATTAAATGCTTTTGATCTGTTACTACTAACACTAAGTCTGGTTGATGCTACTTTCATATGTTGCATTTATAGAGTGACCTGAATATATAAATTTACAACGTGAACTCGCTCTCTCGCTCTCTCTCTCTCTCTCTCTCTCTCTCTCTCTCTCTCTCTCTCTCTCTCCCCTCTCTTCTACGCGCAAAATATTAAAACATTAAGTAGTATAAGAATCGGTAAAGGGTCTAAAATCATATTTCACAAAGGAAAAATTTAAGAATACTTCAAAGACGGCGAGTCATTCTTCTCTTCACTTATCTTTCCTTCTCTCATTTTATACGAGCAGAAACCGTGTTATTTTTATCGAGTACGAATACTCGGCGCGCAGGTCCCGTTTGGTCCCGTGTTGCTCGAAAAATACAAATACATGTTTGTAACATCATTCTTATTAATATTTATTTTATTGAGAATAATTTTTGAAGAAATCAGTTTAAATTAATTTAGAATCAAAATATTTTATTCAACTATTTATACATTCAAAAATAAAAAGTTTTTTGCAAGATCACGAAACAATCTAATGATGTGTGGCTACTGAATTTATTAATTTACTTATAATTAATAAATAAAAAAAATAATTAAAATATAAATAATTCTCTATACGAAAAAGTCTAAAGTGGTATCGCTTATCGGATATCAAGCATAATATGCGCGCATCATTAAAGAGTATAGAATGACAACGATAAATTGGGTCTTGGGTTATATATTGCAGCCGAGTGCTCGATTCACCTATTACTAGGTGAACGATACTATTTCTGTCGTGGATCGGAGGCAAAGTATTTCGTTACTTCGCTGGGAGCATTTCGGCCGTACGGTTGGTACGCTCCAGTACTCTTAATTTCTTTCTATATTACATTTACAAAGTGCACGTTATGTCAATTAAAATAAAACAATTTAGTTACGTGGAAACAATTTAATTGTTCTTGCCTAACATAATTTATTTTTATTTATTTGATATGTTCGATAATCGAAATAATCTGATAGAATATAAGAAAGAAATACTGAAATAAGTTACAATTATAATAATATTGATAATAATGATTTATAAAACGAAACTTTTTAATGACACAAATAGAATGTACTGCGCTTTTTATCTTTTTATAATTATCAATCGTAATGTTACTCTATATCCCTCAAAGTGTATTTTATTATTAGTCATGCATCAGAAGAATGTAATCGTATTATTGATATAATTGGGTTAACTTCCAGATAGTGAATCAGTGAGGCCAGCTGCAAGTGAAGTAAAAAAAGTGTCCGACTTAGTTCCACATTTTTCTGCAGACATTATGCATCCTGCAAGCAGTAGCGATAAACACTTTTTAAGCGAGAAAACATATCACGAAGGTGGTGGTGAGAGCCAAGTGCTGACCAAAATGTCGTCGACTGTCACACATTCTTCAACAATGTCCATGAAGAAGGAATTCTTATCGTCCACTGTGACTTCCACCTTATCGCAATCTGGGCATGAACCTGCCAGCGTTTCCACGAAAACAACTGTGCAAAGTTCCGAACAGTCAACTTCAGAAAACGGAGCACCACCTGTCGTACAGGTAAATATATTTAAAACATCTGTTTCGTATAGCATTTTTGTAAAAGTAATAGCTCCCGCTTGTTTTATTATTGCACCAAATATTCGTGAACGCATATAAACATTGTATAACATATTGATCAATTAGAAATATTATCTTTCAGTCTCACAAGATCGAGGAGTATGAAAAAATTATACAAGAGCAGCCTGGCGAAATGAGACAAGAGAAAACCGTTCTCGTGTCTGAAGAAACGGAAGGTGTAAAACACGATGTTAAGCTAAATCAAGTTCAAAAACCGTCTAGAAAACTGATAGCACCAAGATTTATCTCGCCGATTACAGGAATGATTGTCGATCAAGGAACTGACGTAGTTCTCGAGGGTATCATTGATGGTGAGTGCGCTTCACATTGTATTTGAATCATATAATTTAGATTTGAAAATTACGATTTTTTGTCAATATATTTATGGTTACTTTTTTCGACTGTTTTTAATTTATTTTAGGTTTTCCACAACCGACGATTCTATGGTCAAAGAATAGTCAAGAGTTGACATTAAAGGATAACGTAAAAACTAGTTATGCTCACAATCACGTAAAATTGGAGCTGAAGAATGTCAATGTGAAAGATGCTGGGCGTTATACTTGCACAGTGAGCAATGATGTTGGAAGTGCTAGTAGCACGGCTGATTTGGTCGTTAAAAGTAAGTGACATACATATATATACATATATATATAAATTAATCGAGGAAAATTATACATAAAATTTATACAATGTGTAAGAATTCACTGCTATGTATAATTTTAGAAACAATATTTCCTCCGGTTTTCGGTAAGCGCCTCAAGGCTCAAGTAGCGAAGAAAGGAGATCGTGTTATTATGGAAGTAGAAATTACTGGTATCCCTGAACCCACAGTCAATTGGTATAAAAACGATGTGCTGATTAATGAACAACCACAAAAATTGAGAATTATTCAACAAGAAAATTGCTACACGTTGCTCATAGACAAAGGTATATTTTAGTTTACATATTCTTGTCACATGGTTAAATAAATTTTTATCCACTACTCTCTCATTTTCTAGTTATTAGTAAGATATGGGAAACTTTATTTTATCAATCTATTATATATAGTATTTATTACATTTTAATCTATTATATTTTATCAATCTAGTATATATATATATATATATATATATATATATGTATATATACGCATATGCATATATGTTTTAGTCAAAGAAGAAGATGCTGGCAAATACATGGTACGAGCGACGAATGCCGGTGGCGAGGCGCAAAGTATCGCTGATGTCGCGGTTTTTGAACCAAAGCCTGATACTATGGTCGAGGTGCATAAAACTGTCATCTACGAAAACGTCCAGGATGAAAATGTCGTTCAGGTAATTTATCTGTTTTATAAGCAAATTTATAATATTTTTATAATAATAGTAATGGAAAATAATAAAATAAAGTTTAATATTCTAAATTAGTAATATCAACCGTTTCTAAACACTTGTAAAACTATATACTTGCACTTAGTCTAAGGGGAGAAAAGAAGAGAAATCATCAGGCATTTTAACGAGCGAACAGACGCCGACAGCGATCGAGTTAGTTGGATTGCTCAAACCTATTACGACACTGGCATCGACTACAATTGACACCAAGGAACCAGAAGTAAAAACTAGTAAATCGGAAATGATTTCATCTATAATTGAGTCCCATGAAACCGAAACAAAGTCAGAACAGAAATTTCATATGAAACTGGAACATAAAACTCCATCCATTGTTGAATCCAAATCTCGAACCGAGCAAACGATCGCGACAAAGGAAATCGACCGTAACAAAAGAGATGTTACGAAGCCGTTAATAAAAACGGAGGAAAAATCGATCGATAATGAAAACGTAGAGACTTCTACGATTGCAAAAAAAGATGCATTAAGTTTCTTTGAGTCCATTACGAGGGAAAGTGAGATAATGCCAAAGGGGCCAAAGGAAATGATTAAGCTGACAGGAGACGGACAAGTTCAAGAAGCGAAAGTTGGAAAATTAACAAAGAATTATGAGCGAGCTACTATATGTCAAGAAGCGAAGAAACCGGAAGCAAGACCGTCAGAGTTGCAAACAACAAAAAAGACTGCCCAGGATATTTTTACTAAGTTAGGACAAGGATCATCATCTCGCGGAGTGGAAAATAAATTATTTGAATTTCCATATGAGAGTTCTAAGCTGCCCCCAATGGAAGTAAAAGAAACTCTAGAGGAAAGGATAGCTTCCAATTCGTCCATTTCGCAATTACAAATTCAGACGAAAAGTTCTGAAACGATGATGAAAAGTTTCGATCTAGTACCGGAACCACCCCCCGAGATATGCTATATGCCAAAACCGGAAGAAGTGAAAAAAAAACGACCTGATGTATTTGTCAAGGCAAAACAGCTTCAGGAATCTTTTGATAAGACATTATCTCCAATAGATGCTCCAATCGGAGGTGTAAAGATCTTTCCTACGTCTACTTCAAAAGTATCAGAACCTGTCAAACCTGCGGAACCTGTTCTCGTATTTACGATACCACCGCCATTCGAACTCGAGAAGAAAGAAATGTTCGAAGAGACATGCGTAAAGAAAGATGCGTACGAAAAGAAAGAAAGCAAATATTTTAAAGAAGAAAAGATGGAACCATCGAAATACGCTTCAACATCTATTTTGAGAAGTATTTCTCCTATCAGACCGTGGTCATCATCATCGGATGTGGAAACCAAATCGCACGTATCTACAGATCTATCAGAATACAGATGTCATTCAGCTGCTTCTAGTCATCAAGACATTCCGAGATCTACATCGCCGAAACCATCTGTGGATGCACTGGCGATGGAAAAATCTTGGGCGAAAAAAGGCACAGATTCAAATAGAAAATCGTGGCCACCTCAAACCAAATCTATTCAGAAATACGAATGGAATATTCCTATTGATGAATATAAAAGCTCTTCGAAAGAATTTCAGCAGGTTGAAGAAACACCGCAAGGCGGAATAAAGAGGGTTAGCATGGAATCGTCCGCCAATGTAGAGAAACATTCGTGGTGCAGCAAAGAAGAGTTCACTGAAAAGATAGTGGAAACATCTCCGCCTACGTCGAAACTAGGTCCAATAATCTATAACGCCGAGACGATTAAAGTTGATCATACTGTAAATACTGAGCAACAGAAGGCTTTGTTCGAAAAATACATTACTGAATGCAACATGGAAAAAGCTGAGACAACACAAAAATTTGAAGATTTTAGCTCAAAACGTTGGGCAGAAGACAAAGAGTTGAAAGCACCTAGTTTGGTAAAGAAGGTCGAGCCAGCCATGAAATCGCTTGCTACATCACATAATCTTATGGAGACAAGAGTGAATTCGATCGTTTTCGAGCCAGGATCTCCTCCGGAGATTGGATATATTCCACCATCTATTGCAAAGGAAAAAACTATATTGGAGCATACTACGAAAGTAGAAAAGAAAGTAGAAGAACCGCCCGTACTTCCACCAAAAGATGTACGTATTACACCGCCACCTGTTCCAGCCAAAAAATCTGTTAAACTCTCGACACCAGTTCCGTCAAAGTTCATTAAGGGTATGTTTAGCCATGAAAGTGATTATGAGTCTGATTTCGATAGCCGCTTAAAAGCAAAATGGAGACCTTACGAGAGCGATAGCGAAGAACCGCATTATCGAAGAGTCAAAGCACCTGTTCTGAAACAGCCGACAAGGCCAAAATCCACCGAACCCGAGCCACTTCCGCCCTCCAAATTCGAGACTCCTGTACAATTTACAGGGCCATCTAGAACACTCGTTACCACTGAATCTTCCGAAAAAACAGCAAGAAAAACAATGTTTAAACGACACGAAAGAGAATTCAAGCAACAACAGCAAAGTCCGATTGCTTTGAAACCCGGTTCTCCACCAATTTATGTACAGTCGAGCCCGAAGAGTTCTACTCCAAAATCTTCTTCTGTCAAAAAACCGGAATCTCCAAAGTTCAAAACAAAAGTTTTTCAACAAGAAAGCGGTTATATGGCGGACACTGATGAGCCATTCCAGCAGAAGGCTTCATCCATGACAACGCAAAAATTCCTTGGAAAACGCGACGGTCCCTCGACAATGGTTCACACGGAGAGCCGTACATGCACTGAGAGTAGAACAAAGTCCTTCGAAAGTCACAGTTACGAAAGTGATTTGCGGAAAGAAGAGTCTTCCTTCGTCTCGTCACCTATTTGTAGTGTACAGGCGACTCCCAAAGCCGTTCAACAACAACATAGCTCGTTTGAGAAGAGCTACGCATCAGCTACACATGGCCTGCGCCGATTCGAATCCATGAAGGTTCGAAATTTGATGCGTGTCCGTGTGTCATTTCAAACGTTGTTTTTTTTCATGTTTGCTAAAAAATTAATTAATAAATATCATAAAACGTTTTGTAGATTTTAGTGTGTGTGTTACTTTAACTACCGGAATGTATTAATAAATATGTATATGCCATTTGTGCTTTTTGTAGCGTTATGTATATATTAAATCGGAAATCTTTACAAAGTATTATAAATATTATATGTTTACAGGAAACGAATTATTCCATAGATCAGTTACATAAAAAATTGGAACCAGCGGAAAAGATTCTGTCAACCTCTCCGGGTCCTTCGAAATTGGTGAAGGGTGACTTCCGCGAGAGCGACTACGAGAGCGATTATGATGGCAGAACATCGTCATGTCGTACAGTTAGCTCCACGAAATTTAGTGTTGCTGATTCAGGTATTATGAAATGAGAGTATTTCATATGAAATTAGAATTGAAACTGAGAAATACTTAATACCACAGTACTTTTTTAATTAACGAAATATTGTATGAATTACGAGACTATCACACATTATACCGTTAATTAAAAAATTTATTAATATATATATATATATCTAATTATTTATGTAATAATGTATATAATATATTAATAAATTTTTAATAATTTTTTAAATAATTAGACATATATATATATATATATATATCTAATTATTTATGTAATAATATACATATATCGCGAATTATTTGTGTTAAGATATAACATATGTATTACAATAAAAACCGTTCTGTTATAAATATGGTAAGTAATACAAAAATGAAACAATAAGTGACGATAGTAACGAATGCATAAATATGATCACTGTTTAATCCCAATTACATAATAATTTCACGCATTTTAAATAGAAAATAATTGGAGGCTAATTAATTAATTAACCTTTAATTAACCAATTTTTAATTTTGTTTTATGTAATAATATGCAATATCCTTTGCGAGCTTTATCCAAGCACAAGCTTTCTTATTTTTCTGTTTTGCATGCTATTTCTTTCATTTTGAGAAGTGATTATTAAGTTTTATTTTTTATAATCGCCGCCGCTTATTTCTGCATAATGAATCTATTTTTCATGGAGCATGTCTTCCATTATCTCGTTATAACCGGTTTCATCATCGTAAGATCGAGAAAAGTCCGAGATATTGTCGATATTTAATTTATGTAATGAAAGTAACATTCAAAACATGTTAAGACCGAAATTTATCAAGTTCTGATTATTCTGGCTTTAATAAGATCTGTTTGACGTGTGAAACCGGCCGCAATTACTCTACCAGTATCTTCCTTTGATTCTTCTTGTTATGCTCTTTTCTCGAGCTGTCAGAAAAGATTTAAATGGAGGTCACACAGATAAACTTTTCATATAGGGAAGTCAATGGAGCCAAGTTTGCCTCGCGAACAACATACAGTAATTGTACCAACAAAACCGAAAACGGTTCTTCTACCTGGCTCTCCACCGGAAATTGCTTATGCTCCACCTCAACCGCAGCAACAATTTTACGAGGCACGTACAAATATGCCGTTTATCAATGCGATGGGCACAGAGACGAAGAAAACTGTGAGGATGGATGAGTCAACGGAGAATGCTAGAAGGATTGTTACTGTTGAGCAAACAAGTCGCATCATTAAGTTTGGCGACACTAATGCCACATCTGTCCAGAAACCGCAAACGGTTAATTATCATGTGCCTAAACCGAAAAAATTTGTGCAAGGACAGTTTCGAGAATCCGATTATGAGAGCGATGTAGATTCAAGCAGAATTCGACCAAAATGGGCGCCAGTGGATAGCGACTCGGAGGAACCATGTTACCGAAGAGTTCAACCACCCACAGGAAGAAGTCCAAGATCTTCGAGTGCACCAGTTAGGCAGACACACATCGCATCACCGATGGAGTTCGACACTGGTCCTCCGACGATGTCGCTGACGCAGATCTGCAAAGAAGATACAGACAAAAAGGTCAATTTCCAAAAATATCAGCAGCGCATAACTTCTGGAATTTTACAGCCTGGTACACCGCCTGAGTACGGATTCATCTCGAGAAGCGACGTAAAGAAAGCAGCAGGCCGTAAGAGCAATATCAATGCTAGATAATGTTTTTACAATATCTGTGTGACAGAAATGTAGATATATATTTTTTAGCAACAATAGTTGACAATAGTTGACAATAGTTGACAAATTACACTCACACAATTATCGTTTTATAATTATTGATTATTTATTCTCTATTTGGCTGATATTTAATTTTCTTTTCTTCCTTCTTTCTTGTTATATAAGTTGTTTTTCATTCCATCGGGTATATAATTATATATATAGAAATTGTCCTAGCACAAATAGTTTCTTTTTCTCCTATTTGAAAAGTAGATAAATCCTTCTGTAATACGAAGCTCTGAAATCTTCGCAGATATCGCGTCACGTCATATGAATGATATGACGAGCAGCTTTAAATCAAAAACCGAAAAATTTGTGAGTGATATCCAATCAGATTTGAGACAGAGTAAACCGATTTTGAAGCATCCTAACGACTCCAAGATAACCGATAGTGACGAGCCAAGAACTTATAGAGAAGAATCGCGGGTCTCCGAACACGGTAATACCAATATTATCTTTCTTACCATTAGTCTAAAAGATAGATTTGACCTTTGTAATTGCGTGATTCGTATATGCATTAAACATGTACGTACAATTGATATAAAAATAGAACATACACACATACACATCAGTTGAGTTTAAGACATAACAAGTTTAAGATCTGTCTGCAATCTGAGCGTAGAAGCGCGCCTGAATAAATTTATAAATAAATTACGCTGATGTAATATAAGCATGTAATGCTCATTGACGCAAACAGGAACAAAACTTATTGATCCGGACACTGGACTCATATATTTCAAGTACGACTTTGGCTATGAATTCGGTATCGTTTTACCTGGCGAGGGTAAAAAGACGGTTGAAAGCAGCAAGAAGACCATCCAAGGACAGAGACGTTCTAGCGATATAGAAGTACCTATAATCCACGAGTTTACTGAAAAGAAAACAAATGGTTTTATTAAGAAAGGCACATTTCTGAACCGCCAGAACAAGACGGGAAATAAATTTGGAAACTTAAAGACTGTCAAATGGGAGCCAACATCGGAGAGCGAATTTTCTGAAGCTGAAGACTCGAAGAATCTCAATAAAAAGCAATCGAATAAGGGAGATATAGAAAGCTCAATAGCGCCTCCAAGTCTCGTCATACCTAGTTCTGTGTCACCATCAAGATGGGATCGCACAACGCCTAGCCCGCTTTCTCTTAGTCCAAGCCTACCAAGCCTCTCTCCTAGACAGAGTAGCGCTACTGGACCACCTAGTAATGTGGATTCTGCAGGTACATACCTGCCGTCAAGAACGCGTGTTGTTTTTATC
Source organism: Aphaenogaster rudis (assembly GCA_003063815.1). Lineage (NCBI taxonomy): Eukaryota > Metazoa > Arthropoda > Insecta > Hymenoptera > Formicidae > Aphaenogaster > Aphaenogaster rudis. Next base: position 147,439 of record NJRL01000165.1, read on the forward strand.
AATTTTTTATCTCGCAGCACTTTTTATCTTGCTTTGCTTGGATCGTTTTTGTATATTACTGTAATAATATTATTATATTGTAATGTAATATTATTTATTTCTATTTATTAAATAGTCTCTCTAGTTACTTTTAAACAGCTATAGCTTCTATTGTAATTTGCATTCAAACTGCACTCTTGCTCTCTCTCCCTAACACCCCCTCCTTCCCTCCCACCCTCCTCTCTCTCCCTCCCTCCTTTCCTTCCTCCCCCCCCCTCTCTCTCTCTCTTTCCGGATTTTTCTCGAGATTTCTCTAACAAATTTACAATACCATAAAGTGTAATTTTGGAAATAATTATTAAATGTAATGAGTCTTTCTTGACATCGCTTAATATTACTTTTAAAAAACTAAGTTCTTCTTACTTTGATGCATGTTAACATATAAACCATCTTTTTAGCCTCTAACAATTTGCCACTTGTTATTATGCTATTATACCAGATTGCACACGAATCACTTTGCTGTGTCTATATATATTGCTTTATTGTCATATACTATTAGTAATATTCTTCCACTAAGTCTCATCGAAAATTGTAGGTTCACCGTGGCCAACCAGCAACGGTGTATCATCGAGTAAAGAAGTAATTCAACCTTATCTCGAAATATTACCGAAGAAGGCTCCTACATTCATTACGGTAATGTTATTAAATTAATAAAATTAATAATGCTATAGACTGTTCATTAACTTGAAAATAATTCTGATGTTGAAATCATGTTAAAAAAGAAATTTTAATTTAAAATTGTTGCAGCCCCTGAAAGATATCGCGGTAGTAAGCGGACGACCAGCTAGATTCGAGTGTATCGTTCAGGCTGAACCACAGCCCAATATTCTTTGGTCAAAAGATTGTAGAATTGTCGAAAATTCTGAGAGCCACGAAGTTCAATATAGAAATGGCGTTTGTCGTCTTACCATAATGAGAGCTTTGCCCGGTACGATACAAGTGGTATTTTATGCTTGTCTTTTCTCCGCAATCCTTTAATAGCTATATTAATTTATTTTTGTATTTTTTAAAAACTATTTTAATAAAATAATTACATTCAAATACAGAAGAAAACAATAATTTTGTCAGATAATTACATTTTCTTGTGCAGAGGATGCCGGGACTTATGCATGTACAGCAACGAATAATTTAGGTTCCACCGTAACTTCTGCCAACTTGGAGGTTCCAGGTAATAGACGGTCTATATATGCCCCTATTTCGTAAAGATCTGGTGAAGAAACAAACACAATCGAACGGAATAAATGCAAAGGTGGTGGAACATTTAGTTCTTAACTTCGATCTGCTGGTGCCGGAGATTTGCATCGTATCATACTATTTAATTATTACTTATCCATGCCAAAAAATTAATATGGTGAAGGAAATAATATAATGCTTGACATATTGTATTTTCTATGCGAGAAACAATTCTTGCACATTTTTGAACGACTGAAGATAAGCGAACAATTCGATGTCAAGATGCTTCTTTTATGTAGCTTGCTTCTTAATAAACGGGGATAAACAACAATTTTTATCGCAATATAAAGAAATAAAAATAAGTAATGCTACTATAATCGATAGGACAAAAGCGGATTAGCTTTGTCTCAATGAGCATAATTATTTCTATTGCATTTCATTCAAATATTCAAATTGATGTTTTGGCGAAAGCTAGTCAATTAAACCGATCTAGTCAATAACAAGTAAAAAAGTGGTGAAAGAAATAAAAAACGGATAGACTGCCTCATCAAACAACATATAAAACATTTTAATCGTGCCATTGGACAAGTTAAGAAATGCTTTTGATTTCTTGCATACTTTATTTCTTATCTATGTCTTATCTGTCAATTATGACTTTTTATTAAAATATTATATTTTTAATTCTTCTTTCAACATACTAATTATTTCTCTTGCCAACGTTGCTACATATTATAATTACAAGACTTTCTTCTCAAAACTAGCTTTGCCGAAGGTAGGAATTGAAAATACAACATTTGATAATATAGAAAATAAAAGCAATTTCCTGTTTTAAACCAAAGATTAATATTTCAAATTATTCTATTGATGCATTATATATGCGTGATGTTGTTGGAACTAGTCGGATTATTTAAAAACATTATATAATAAAAGAACATTGTTTATTATTAAACAGTAAATAAATGCAATAAGAGTACTCGATCTGTCTAGATACGTCTTCTTATTTTGTAGTTTTTACAAGTTTCTATGTTAATTGTGTTTGCTTAAAACACGAGAAATTAATATTTTATAGCTGGAATATGGGATCTATTATGCATATATGGCTATGCTATAAATCGCTACGCTATTAGCTCCTTGCGTCGAAAGTTGGCAAAGATAATTAACGTATTTAGCATGTACAATTAAAAAATTATAATCGCAAAAAGCAGCATTTCTTAAACAATTTCATGAAAGAGAGCTTCACGTTTTTTAAATTATTACTTTTCAATATTTAATAAATGACAGAAGACAATTTAAAAGTAAGATATTTTAATATATTTTCTCATCGCAAGGGGTTAACTTTTATTTATTAATCTCGCTGTCTACACATGAATTCATAATGATATTTATATGTTATGTAAATAAATGTATGCTTTCTCTACAATCTAAACTTGGGTAAATGGTTTAATAAATCATTTCACATTCTTGCCTATATTCCATCCTCCTTTTATATTCTGCCTTTATAATTGCCTTTGTCTTTTTGGCTTTCATAAGACATTGCGATGTGTCAGTATTGTTGGTGAACGGAAATCTGAGGTAAGCCTCTGATTATTTATAAAGTAAATAACGTTAGAGTGTCATATAAACATTACATTATACACTACATTACATATGCTGCTCTTCTGCGAATAATCTTCCACAAATAGCAAAAATCTAAAAAATTTTTAATAAACATTTAATAACTACAATAAAAATAACTACAATACTACAGTAAAAATAACTACAATATCAATTATAAAAATTGTGAGAAAAACTTTTCTTGTTTTTTTAAAAAAAATACTTTTTTGTATGTAGCATTGTTAATAGTAAAATATGTAATTCTCTAACAAAATGCTACTATATTATTTTTCAATTTAAACATTCTTTAAAAAAAATTCTCGTAATTTTGTAATTTCCCTATTTTTAACCTATATATTGCTAACTCTAATTTTATTATAAATAATATTTTTATATAACTTTAAATACTTCATCGTTAAGAAAAAGAAAAGTTATTTCTTCTTAAAACTAAACAAACTAGCGATTAAAATATTACATTATCTTGCACATAAACGATAAAGTTTTGAACCGTAAGAATTCAATAGTTTCTGGATATTATAAAGTTCGACTTATTTCTTACATGAAGAACAGAAATGATCTGGTATGAAAATAGATGGTAAAGTAATCTTGTGGAATGTGGAGGAAAATGTGAGTCGGCAATCCAAAAATATACGGAAGAAAAACAAGCGACCTTATTTGTGGAGAGAGTAATCCGTTTCCTCCACGATTTAATCAAATAATGAAAATTATTATTACTAGTTATTATATTTTCCAAACAGTACCTATCGCTATTTAATTACAGGCGCATCATCATCAATGTGCAGCATTTACCATGATCAAAAGAAATGCACGCACGAACAGTTTCCACAAGATTTGCCAAAATACGTAGCTTTAAAAGACCTATTCTTATTACAAGACAAGTATGTTAAATCCACTTTGATAAATCGCGAGCAACCATATGAGTCCTTTTATGATCTCGGATTGACTGCAGATTGCAGGTAGTTGTATCGATTATTTAATATAATTCACCAAAAATTTTTAGTACCAAATTATCATCAAATTATATGACAGTTTTACAGAAAAGAACAATTGCAAAAACGCGAGGAGAGAATTAAATGCAATACAGATAACAAATTACATCGGGCGTAAATTAAATACCATCTACACGAAGAATGGAAGTAACATCGGTGGTTCATGTTTGGATATCAAATTCCCATTATATAGATGTGATGGAGTGTATAATGAAAAAAACGGTGAGTACTTAAAATTACTTACACGTCTAATAAAGTAATAATATTAATCTTGCGTGTAAAATTATAAATATAACGCATACATATATTTACGAATGAAAAAACATCGGTCGGTTTTGCGAAACAAAATATTGACTTAGATTATTCCAACTTGAAGGAACTTGACAGCAAATCTATGTGATTTTTAGTTGCATTGCCGCTCCTTAATGACAATTGTTCATTGTCGTTGTCTAAAATAGAATACGATAATAGATGAAATATATAAGTTCGCGATGTTCTTAGCAATATGTACCTATGTTACGTCTTCAGCATTTGAATCATAAGATCATCAGATGCAAAGATTCTCTCGTCATCTCGACCGAGATTATTTCACAAAATCTCAAAATAGATGCGTCGCTATGCGGCATCTTGGACGAAACGCGGTGATTCATGCGTGACCCATCTTCTTCATGATTATACCGATGTTCTTGGTGCGAAAGTGCGAGATGGTATTTCCTTCTTTGCGTGCATCGTAACCGTTAATGTTCGCTTTTTATTGATACCGATCATATATACATAAAGCGCGTTCAGAAAACTGATGTAAATTAATTACGGTGTCAAGTATACATTACGCTTAAAGATACATATCGTTAATGCATATAAATTGCACGAGTGCATCGGACAGCATACAAGTATCGCAATCGGTGCGTGTTTCGCTCCGATTCGTCGGTGTATGAAACGTTAACGGTTAGATAGAATCATTCTCATTGCTTATAAATGGAAGACTACAATTATTTGTAATCTATATCCGAGTGTATGAAATATCTATGAAACCTTTAGAGTACAAAGACTTTCTTCAAAGTCCATAAAGTTTCCCGAATGGTGTTAAAAATGTCCCAGAGACAGAATTTGAGTCGTTATGAGACGATCCCCCGCGTTGTTGGCTTCACTGATATGCGTGCATATGTTCTTAGAATATGGTGTGTAGCGATAGGCGGTTTGAATTTACAAGCGCAGTGCGCAGGCGATGCGCTCTCAAAGTCGCAATCAGGGGCTGCTCGCGTGGCTAAACTTGGCTAAGGCTACGCACATACAACGAGAATGTGTGTTTTCTACCGCCAAATTCCGTCAAGAAAAAGAGAATAAACGTATCGAATAGATTGAGACGGAAATTAAAGAAAGAGAAAGAGAGAAAATAGCGAGAGTGCGTCAATTCTGAAACAACATTACAACATAAATAATAATATTAATAAGAATCTAAAGTTTATACATATACACGCACGTAGATTTATATACGCACATATATATTCGATAAAGAGAAAGAAAGATACGCGAAGAGGTGAAGAAGCGCGAAGAAGGAAAAGAAAAAAGAATATACCTATTGTGCGCATTCAAGCTTGAGAATCTAGACTCTAGAGTGCTTAACTTTACGGAGGGGAACAACGAAAGAGAGATGTGAGCACGGAGAGGGCAATAATGTGGAGATGCGTGGGTGGCTGTCAGTGAGCGCAAGAACGCTGCGTGAGGCTTTACCGCTCTGCTCAACAAGATGTACAAGCTAATTATCTATAAAATTTATCTATAGCGGGCAAATTGTAGATTTCCGTGTTTTATATTTTTCCAGAAGGCATCCCTTCTTTAACATAAACCTGCAGTGATTATTAGAAAACTAGAGAAAGCATGTGCAATTTATGGAATAAAAACCAAAAAGCAAGAAAGATATGGTATAGCGTGCTGTCACATATTATATAATACTATTGTGACGTATTGAATATCGATACTTCTAATCCCTCTTCTCCTCTCCCTCCTCCTTTCCCGTCCTCATTCCTATGTAAATCATAAAACATAAAAAAATTGTTAAAACCTTTTTAAATACGTCGAGCTGGCTCGTACACCCTATATTCCTCTTGTTCCTCCTAAGTGACTTCCGCACGCGTCGGGTGTTGGGGCGTTCAAACATCCCCACTCTGACTATGCGACACCCTCTCCATCTTCTTATGTTTTAGCCAAGCGTCAAGTCGTAACCCGTCCAATTCGCATTCGACCGACGTCTTGGTTTAAAGAATCACGGGGACAAGACTTTTGACGATGACTTGATTTCTGCCGACTGACTGAACTGAGCCGCGGTTACCAGCAAAACTGCGTGTATTGCGGAGTAAAGCGAGCTAAGTGCGAGTGATTTGCTCCAATTCGTCGTTGTGCATCAAGAGTTTGTTTGTTAAATCTTGGGTGACAAAATACGACGTTGAAAGAAGAAGAGATAAAACGGAGAGATCTCTCTAGATTCTCTAGATTAATTAACAGTTTACTACTACTAAGTCATATAGTTGGTCACAATTTTGCCATCCAAACGACTCACGACTTTATTGAATTTATCGATCCAAGATGAAGCGACAACAATTACAAGAACAGCAGAAACAACAACAGCAACAGCAACAAGCTATCATGCAAGAACAACAGCAACAGTACAACCAACAACGGACGGAAAGACAAATCACACGACAACAGATTACCAGTCAGCAGAGAGGTCAGTTGCGATGATGTTTGAAAAATCAAGAAATTATACTCTTGAGCAATCGTCTATCGAATATGAAGAATTCAAGCAAGAAAAACAATATAGAAAATTTATCTTGACAAGACTTATCAAGATTTATTGCATATTAGCAAATTTATAAAATTACATTTTACAGTGTAATTTCCAGATATTGCGACTGCTTGTAAAAGATAGTTAGAGGTCATATTTTCACAATATTTACTTCTTTTAATTTTTTTACTGAAAAAAAGGAGAGAACAAATTCAATCTAGTTTCAATATATCTCTTCTAGTGGATACTCCGTCAACGAATACTCGCATTCTATTTCTGTGCAAGGAGCACCGTCCGTGCGAGAGTTCTAAAGATAGTTCCTCCACACTCCCGACGTGATCGTTTCAAAAATTCTTTCACTCTTTGCTGTCTTAGAATTTTCTTCTATTAACAATTTACTTAAAAAATTTCAATTCCAACAAGTAGAAAATCTTCTTTGTTGTTTCAAATCAAGGAGGGTAGAGGTTTTATATTTAATTCAATATACCGCATTGTCAAGATAAATCTTATATTCCACAGTTAATTTGCTTAATTGAAAAGAAGTATTACACATCTTTGGAATTTTATTTATATTGAGATATAGAATCCATTATATTATCTCATCTTTTTTAAAAATGTTAATTATGTGTATCCTGTTTGTGTTTATTTAATTTATTGTAAAGTTCCATGCAAACTAGACACGATACCAAACTTTCAAAAATCAAAATAAATTATTTATTCTATTTTTTATCTACAAAATAAAAAAAAACGTAAAATCGAAAGTTATATTTCGAAAGTCTAATAATATTTTCTTCAGGTTTATTTTTTTATAGTAATCAATACTAGAGTACTGTAGATTTTTACTTAAAAATAGAATGCAAACGTTTTCTTAGAAAACTTTTGAGGACTTTTATAGAAATCTAGAGAACGGCGTGTTTGCGCATTAATATTCCGTATTACACATCGCATTCAATATTACATCTTGCGAATGACTTTTTTGATATATAGAATAGTGGTTAGATTTAAATCTCCGTTATTAAAAATAGTTTCAATAAAGCGCGTTTGCCAACTGCGTTATACGTTAAAGAATTGAAGAATATTGACGTGACAGAAAGTACTATGGCTGCCAAATAATATAAACACTGACAAGTTTATGAATCTTACTTACATCGACATGCATCGAAACGTGTTGGATTATATTTCAACATGCGTAAAACTAAAAGACAATGAAGTACAGCAAGCAACTCCGTTACGCTAGTAGCTAAAGTGTTAAGCTACTGTCTTCCATATACGTAAAGAAGGATTAAATATATACATTCAAAAATCAAATAAGCATTTGCGAATAATATTATTATATAAGATATAAATACACGCTAAAATTAAATATAATAAATAGGATTATGCAATAATTTGTTTTTACACGTACATATTTATTTTATGATAAAGTTTCTGTAAAAGTCAGCTAATTGCTCCATAATATCTATCATAAATTTTACGAAACTTAGTTATATTAAAAATCTAAACAGCTGATCGTAATAAGCATTCACCAGTCAAGACCAACGATCGATCAAAAAGAAAGATGACGGGAGAGTAATAGAAAGCAAGTAAAGAAAGGAAAAAACAACGAAAAAAAGGAAAACATTTTTTATTTAAAAATTCAATATGTGGATGTAAAATATGTAAATCTTATGCAAAATGTATGCAGATATGAGAAGAAGAGAAATGTTGGACCCGGTTTTATTTTGGTCAGTGACTGCTTTTGCGTAACGGAAGACGCGATTGGTCCAGGCACGATGTAGACGCATCGCGTCGCGGCGCGCAGCGTCGAGCAAAGATAGTTGCGCCTAAAATGGCTCACGGTAACGTGATCCCCATCCAAATGCAAAAATACAATCCCGTGCTTGTAGAGGCACGTTATGTCCTTCGTCTCCTTTGTGGCTCGCGAATCGTAAAACGAACGATGCATAATCGCGATGTCACCTACAATAAGAAAAACGATTAATTACATAATATGTGTGACAGTTAATCCTCAAACTTAATAAATTAATTGAATAATATAAATTAAGAAAAGTTTGTTTATACATACTAAATTCCATATTCAAATATATGAAAAACTTGAATGTAATATTTTACATATATCAAGCGATCAATCAATGGCCAGTCTTTCTCTTGTACATGTAGATTTGATTATTAAGTCTTATTTCTGAATTGGGAAAAAACTTTAGAAATATTTATTAAAATTTTTTAAAATTTTGACATCCTTATCTTTTTATGTTGTAATATATAACTTTTACACTTTCCATCATCTATAGAAAATATTTTCTGTAGCTTCTGAAATTTGCTCGTTTATTGAGCAAAATTGTACACAATCGTATTTAAATCGCTATGCGTGTACATCTTCCTTCTTCGTATAACTTCTGTCGTACTTTCCAACTAGGGTAGAACGAACCGAGGAAACGAACCGTTGACGAGCCGTTTTTTTCCTGTCGTCGTTACGCGCGATGACGACGCCGCATTTTTTCATCAAATTATGTCTACACCGGGACGCATCGTAATTTAAACCAATTTACTCATTAGCCCGAGAACGGACCATTGTAAAAATACATGAAAGTTTACGATCTTCGATTTGGGGAGGGAAATCGAATTTAATTCCGGATAAAATAGATTAATTTTAACAACGTTTAATATTATTCACATTTTAATTATATGTAGAAGTAAATTAACTTTTTTTTATTTCTACAGTTCAAGGGGAGATCGTTATGCAAACGACGCCAACGGTACCAGTGTAAGTATTGCGATCCTTACTAATTGTAGCTCTCTTGTAGTTATAAGAGAGAAATATATAACCGTCATTAACAATATTTTTAACACGATCTCGTTAAATTAAATCCAACAGATTTACGGGTAAACCCGGGGATCCTTCACCACCGATTTTCGAGCGGATCTTCAAAAATGCGAGATTCGCGCAGGGCGGCAACGCAATTTTTGAAGGCTGTGTCCGAGGTAATCCAAGACCATCAGTTTCTTGGACACACAAAGGAGTGCCATTGCTAGAATCACGAAAGATTCGAATGTCTTATGAGGAAAATTCTGGAATTGTCACACTTCAAATTAATCAGATCGGTCCAGGAGACGAGGGCGAGTACACCTGCAGTGCAAAAAACCAATATGGTATGGCTTTCTTCTAAAAAAAAGCAGTTTTCATTTAAAATACATATTTTTTAAACTTTCTAAAGTTAGAATCAACAAAACAAAATAAATAGAAAAAGCTATATTTTCTTCACTTTTCAGGCGAAGCTATCTGCTCAGTTTACATACAGCCAGAAGGATTTGGTCCTCCAGCGCAACAGTTAACAGATAGTTACAAGAAAGAATTTACGCAAAGCTTTCAGACGAGCGAACAGAAAATGCAAACTGGAAGTCAAGTCTTCCAACAACGCAGTTATCAACAAACGACAGATAAACGAAGTTACGTTAATGGCACTACAAGCATTGAAGATTTTAAGGTATTACAGCCAAACGCTTAATGTTCGTTGCTTTGATAGAATAACGATATAAAACCGCTTAAAGTAATATTCTTTACTTTTCGAATGTGCAGGTTGATACCTTCGAATATAGATTGTTGCGCGAATTAGAGTTCCGTGAATCAATTACTCGCCGTTTCGCGGGTGAATCCGATTTGCAAATTTCTACAACAGTCGATCGTAACTTGGGACCGATTGCACCTCCACAAATCACTCAGAAACCCAGAAACTCAAAGCTCATTGAAGGATCGGACGCTGTCTTCACCGCAAAGATAACTGGCAATCCGAAACCAAGAGTGAGTTTAAAAGTCGCATTGAAAGAGCTGAAATATCAAAAATAATTTCATGACATATTTTGCTCTTTTGTATAATTATTTTATCTCTAAGTCGTATTTCTATGTCATAATTAACAAGATATCCAACCGTTCATAAAATATCTAATGTACTTTATTAATTTCAGCATTCGCTAAATCGTATTCTCGTTGTTGCAGTTAACATGGTTCAAGAACGGTCAGAGAATTCGAGACTCTCAACGTGTGGAGACGAGTTACTCGAATCAGCAAGCTACTTTACGAATTCGAGTCGCTCTGCCGGAAGATAGCGGTCATTATACATTATTGTCTGAGAATCCTCAAGGTTGCACCGTTAGTTCCGCTTATCTGGCAATTGAGTCTAGCGATCAAGTAGATCAAGTTCCGTATCAAGCGCATCAAAGGGAATTTATTAAGACTCAACAAGTAGAATCGACCACCGAATCAACTGATTCTAGCAAGGTTCTGCCACCGAATTTTGTTCGTACCATCACAGATAAGGAAACTACCGAAGGCAAGATGACGCGGTATGCTTCGACTTTCTTCGTTTTTAGATATCTCTCTAGCTTTCCTTTCACTCCTAAGTAACGTTTTTGATGAATAACGTTTGCGATATTAACATAAGACACTAACAAAAAACAAATTTCAGATTCGATTGTCGCGTAACTGGTCGTCCATATCCCGAAGTTACTTGGTATATAAACGGCCAACAAGTCGCCAATGACATGACTCATAAAATCCTTGTAAATGAATCTGGTAATAATTCGTTGATGATCACGAATGTGAATCGCGCCGACGCTGGCGTAGTAACGTGCATTGCTCGGAATAAAGCTGGCGAGACTTCTTGTCAGTGCAATTTAAGCGTTATTGAGAAGGAACAAGTAGTTGCGCCGAAATTTGTCGAACGTTTTGTTACAACAGGCGTAAAAGAGGGAGAACCCGTGGTCTTTATGGCACGCGCAGTCGGCACACCCATTCCACGTATCACGTGGCAAAAGGTATTGTAACTTCTTTGAATTTTATCTGCTATATAATCACAATTTCTCCGATGCCGAAAATTCTTGCAGGATGGCGTACCGATAACGCCCGGCCCTGAAATACGTATATCGAGCGATGGTAGTGGAGCTTCGACTTTGGACATCCCGTGCGCCAAATTTTCAGATGCAGCCTGGTACCAGTGCACAGCTCAAAATGTAGCCGGCTCCACCGCAACTCGAGCACGGCTCTTCGTTGAGACGCCAAAAGGAACGACCCCGGAACCAAGACGCCTGAATTTACCCCGACCAACGAAAGTCATCGAACCAGAGTAAAAGACTTTTTAAGTGTTTACCGAATTAGCAAATTAACATTGATCTTTCCACCTTTTATTTTATATCCTCACTGAAGGATAGATAAAGCGTAGAGAGTTGGAGTTTTATATTGTTAATGAAATTAACTTTCACATTCTCTCTTGAGCAAAACGCTATTGTAAGATAACGCATAATAAATGTTTGCAGACCAGCGCCTGGCCCCGAAGTGATTTATTTGAGACATGTGGAACGTGCGAAACCTTACTTGCCGCCCTCTGAAGAAGACAAAATTTATTCCCCGCCACGTTTCATTATACCGCTGAAGGACGTTCATCAGATCGAAGGTGGACGAATTCACTTCGAGGCCAGAATCGAACCGGTGGGCGACCCCACTATGAGGGTGGAGTGGTATGTCAACGGCAGAGCACTCGACGCGAGTGAGTAAAAAGCTTTTATAACACTTTTACAACGTTTTCTTATTCGATTAAGCACTATCGGGTCAATTGCATTGGCGTATATATTTTTCACAGGTTCCCGGGCGACTTCCGTCTTTCGCTTTGGTTTTATTTCACTCGATCTCATTAGCATCGTTCTTCAAGATAGCGGCGAGTACTTGTGCCGCGTTGTAAGCTCGACCGGAGTTGCCGAATCTCGAGCCACCCTCAGCGTAACCCGTGAGTAAAGAATATTTTATAGATTTCTCTCACGAGAAACAGTTATCTGCGCTGTATTCTATATAATTATAAGTTATTTCTTTTTTCAGCACGTGCCACGATTGAACAGGCAAGCCAACATCCCGACAGCCTCCAGTACATCCAACAACTCGAGGATTACAGCAAGTATCAAAGACAGGAGAGCGTGGAGGAGACCTCTTCACAGCGGCCGGTTTTCATCCGCCCGCTCCAGGATCTTGGTGAGCTACAGGAAGGTCGTAACGCCCATTTCGAGGCGCAATTGACACCTGTTAGCGATCCCACCATGAAAGTGGAGTGGTACAAGGATGGAAAACCAATCACAGCCAGTGAGTATCAATGTCTAGAAAGAGCGATTCTTAGTTTAAAAAATTAATATGTAAAAGATTATTAATTATTCGCTAGGCTCAAGAATCACTAACATCTTCAACTTCGGATACGTCTCACTTAATATAATGCACCTACGGGCTGAAGATGCAGGTTCTTATACTGTCAGAGCTGTGAACCGCTTGGGAGAGGCCATCAGCTCCGCGACTCTTCGTGTCTTTGGTGAGTCTTAATTTCATGACGGATAATTATTTTAAAGCAGTTTTTTTTCTCAATATTTTCTTAATTATTATGCAGCGCGAACAAGCGTAACAACAGACTTGGGTATTCCCGAACAACTGAGATACATAGAGGCTGCCGAGGAGTTGGAAGCATATCAACAGGCGATGCACCAAAAGTACGTGCAGGATCAGCCCGAACTGAGTAGCCCACCGGAATTTAAATCGCCTATTAAGGATCAGAGCGGTATACGAGAAGGCGGATTTGCCCATTTTGAGGCCCGTCTCGAGCCAGTCGGTGATGCCGATCTCCGCGTTGAGTGGTTAAAAGATGGACGACCTGTAGAAGCTAGTGAGTAATAGATAATTTTCTTCACATAAACGTATGTCATACATTAGTATATTCACAAAACATATTCGGAATTAGGTTCTCGGATCACAACCTTCTTTAATTTCGGTTACGTGGCGTTGACTATCAAATATGTAACGATACACGACGTCGGCGTATACACTTGCCGAGCCTACAACAGAGCCGGTGAGGTTCACACTACTGCTCAATTGAGCGTGATTAGTAAGAACGATGTTATTTATGACAGCCAGCATCCTACTGGTCTCCAAAAAATTCAATCTCTCGAAGATTCGAGTAGATACTCACGGCAGGTTCAGGAAGAAACGCAGATTACACAAGCACCACGATTCTTGGGTAATCTTAAAGGTACCAATAAAATCGTAGAAGGTCAACGGGCGCACTTTGAGGCGCGTGTCGAACCTCAAAGTGATCTAAGCATGAAGATTGAGTGGTACCACAATGGCAAACCCATTACCGCCGCTAATAGAATCCAGATGTATCACGATTTCGGATACGTTTCCATTGATATCCTTCAAGTTCGTTCTGAAGACACTGGCACATACACCGTTGTGGCTAGGAACTCTCGTGGAGAAGCTCGTTTATCCGCCACCATGACCGTAGAAAGTAAGACATACAATTTTATTTACGCAGCATTGAAGTAATTTGCAGAAAATGGACAATTAATAAGTTTCATTGATTCTTCGTTTCAGCGCGTTCCAGCATAGACACCAGCAGCATGCATCGCGGCACTTACGAAAAGACTCAACGCTTAGAAGAATCCAAGTTTATCGAGCCGCAATATCATATCGAAGAGATCTCCAAATCAAAACCAATTTTTATCCAGCCGTTGAGTGATCCTAAGCCAGTTAGTGAGGGCAAAAATATTCACTTGGAGTGTCGTCTGGAACCGATGGGCGATCCAACAATGAGAGTTGAATGGTTCCAAAACGGACGTCCGATCACAGTCGGCTCTAGATTCAGGACTTACTACGATTTTGGATTCGTCGCACTCGATATAGTACACGCTACCGTTTACGATTCTGGCGAATATACGGTCAGAGCTACTAATCATTTGGGTACCGCGCATACTTCTGCTTGCGTCAGAGTTATCGGAAGATCTGATATCGTCACCGAAACGCAAAACGAACAATCACTTGAGCAAATACAAATGTTAGAAGACTCATCAAGGTTCGCTTTCATTTTTCGTCTTGTAGTTCACACTTTTTCGCAATTATTTGTCTTATTTGTTATTTTACTCGTGTATAGGTATCAAAAAATTCAACAAGAGGAAGTCACTGTGATGCAAGCACCTCAGTTCACTCGACCACTGCATAATATTGAGACGGTAGAATTGACCAACGTTCATCTCGAATGTCGTCTTCAGCCAATTGGTGATGTGACCATGAAAGTCGATTGGTTCGTTAACGGCCGACCGGTCAAAACTGGTCATCGATTCAGACCATCTTACGAATTTGATTATGTGGCTTTAGACATTCTCGGCGTTTATCCTGAAGACTCTGGTGTATACACCTGTCAAGCTAGAAATCAACTTGGCGAAGCAGTTACCTCGTGCTCTGTCAGAGTACACGCCAAGAAGGATTTACTTCTAGAATCTCAACATCCCGAAGGATTGGAAAGAATACAATATTTGGAGGATGCTTCACGATACAAACGGCACGAATTAGTGGATGAAGTCGTTAATGTAAAGCCGAAATTTATTACAAAACCAAAAAACCAAGAAAATCTTCGAGAAGGACAACACGCCCATTTCGAGTGCAAATTGGAGCCGGTAACGGATTCGAATTTAAAAGTCGAGTGGTTTAAGAATGGTCGTCCAGTAACAATAGGTAATTTGTCAGTCTCATTGCTATTTTTTCTGTAATAAAAACACACACACATCATTATCCAATTATATTTGTCTTCTCTCGAATTAATCAAAATGTTCAGTTCGTATTTGTCAGACTATGTGTTCAATCTTGCGCAAATCAATTTATAGGACACCGTTTTCGACCAATTCATGATTTTGGTTACGTTGCATTGGATGTAATTGATTTGATTGCCGAGGACTCTGGAACGTACACTTGTCGTGCTGTTAATCTGGTAGGAAGTGACGAAGTACTCTGCACCTTAACCTGTCGCTCGAGCGCACAAATATTAACGGACACGCAAAACGAGCTTGGACTTGAACAGATTCACTATCTTGAGGATAGATCCAAATATCATAGACAAGAAGTTATCGAAGAAACTACCACTCAGGCGCCTATTTTCACAACTTCATTAAACAATGTCGAAATAAAAGAGGGTCAGCGAGCACATTTTGAATGTAGACTAATTCCGGTGTCCGATGCAACGATGAAAATCGAATGGTTCCATAATAATAAACCAGTGAAAGCAGGCTCGAGATTCGTCGAAACAAATAGCTTTGGTTTTGTCGCTCTCGATATTATGTACGCGTACCCTGAAGACTCTGGGACATATACTTGCAGAGCTAAAAATATTATTGGTGAAGCTATTACTTCTGCAACCGCTATCGTTCATTGTAAGCTTTTCGTCACTTTAATATTTGCTCAATAATTTTTTTTCAATATCGATAGCATTAATTCACTATTTTTTATCAACAGCTAAAAAGTCAATCTACACAGAGACTCAAAGCGAAGAAACTCTGCAACGTCTTCGCTCGTTAGAGGACACGTCTCGTTATCAACGTAAAACTGCAACCGAAGAAATTATTACGCAAGCTCCTGTCTTTACGATGCCGATAAAAGATCTCCGTGTTGCTGAGAATCAGGCAGCACATTTCGAGGCACGCGTTATTCCAGTTGGAGATCCTAGACTCAAGGTGGAGTGGCTACGTAACGGAGTTCCTATTTCAGCCTGTAAGTCTAACATTTTGCAAATTTATGTATCAAAGTATATCGTTCCATATCAAGATTCTTTCAAAATATTCTTTATCATTTTCAACTTTCTAAAAGCAAATCGTGTAACGACCATGCACGATTTTGGATATGTCGCCTTAAACATGAAGTACGTCAATCCCGAAGATTCTGGCACTTATACGTGTCGTGCTATAAACGAACTTGGAGAAGCAGTTACCTCAGCAACATTGTTTGTTCAATGTAAGTATGTCGTTAATTTAACGCGCAAATCAGGTATATATTTACGAAACGTATATTTTACACAATCCGCAAGCTAATTTATAGATTATAATCGATAACTATTTATTTTTTATAAATTTGGTAAACTATCCCGATATATTAATTAACATTATTAACATTCTCGCTATAATTACATCATTAAACTGAAATGATGAAAATTCTATACCGATTTGCTATGTAATTGTCGGTATTACATTTTTACATTTTACTCTTACTTCATTGGTTTGATTGTTAAACTTATTGCTACTATCTGCAAATAAGTGTATTGCATATTCGCTAGATATATTGCGAGTCTACTGAAAACTTTCATTGTTTTACGGAATTCATTGAATGTACATATTTCCCTTTGACGATTCGTATAACGCTATGTCAAAAATTCTTCTAAAATGCAGCCAAGGCAGCCTTGCAGTTTGAATCTCAACATGAGAGCGCTTTGTCGAAACTTCAAGCTCTGGAGGATACCACAAAATATCAACGTCGTGAGGAGGAAGAGATTGTGGTAAAAGACAAGCCATCCTTTACGGTTCAACTGAACGGACCTACCAGTCTAGTCGAAGGACAAAGCGCACATTATGAGTGTCGCATTGAACCTTATCCCGATCCCATCATGAAGGTGGAATGGTTTCACAATGGCAAACCATTATCCACCGGTCACAGGTACAGAACTACCTGCGATTTTGGATTCGCATCGTTGGACGTATTGACCGTATATGCCGAGGATTCGGGCACATATACTTGTCAAGCCACCAATAAATTGGGATCGGCGAAGAGCTCGATTAATCTTGACGTGAAGTGTGAGTAATATGTATGAGCGCATTTGCGTGATAACATAGCTTGAATTAATCGATTTTATTATGTGTGAGCGTGTGTGTATCTCACTTGTTTCTTAAATTTATAATTTTAATTTACACGTTATATTTTTTATTTCCTCTCTTCTTCATATCGATTTAAGTCTTCTATTCTTCATATCGTTATGCATTAATTTAAATAAAAATCTCTGTTTAGCTCGAGCATCAATTATTCATGACACGCAACACGAGAACGCATTGAAAAAGATACAATACCTCGAAGATGATTCAAGATATAAACGAGTGATCGAAGAAGATACGATCATCGCCGAGAAACCCACTTTTGGACGACCACTGAAGAATATTGAACATCTGCCAGAAGGCAAAAGCGCCCATCTCGAAGCTACATTGACTCCCGTGAATGATCCGACGATGATCGTCGAATGGTTTAGAGATGGACGACCCATTCCTCAAGGACATAAATTTAAAACAACCTACGATTTTGGATACGTCGCTCTCGATATTCTTTATGCTTATCCTGAAGACTCGGGTACCTATATGTGCAAAGCAAGGAACGCTGTTGGCGAAGCAGTCACTACTTGCGTGATCACCGTGGATTGTAAGTAATATTTTACACTATGTTTATTCAGAGATCAGATTTAATGTGATCAGTGAGTACCCGTTAAATAATGTTTTTCTTTACGGACTTTTAAAACAACGGAGAAAATGCGAGATAAAGCGAGATGATTTTTCATATGTTTACTTCGCAGAATTTACAAGTGTGAACGAAATTTTAAATAATTTGTTATTTTACAATGCTTTTTATTAATAAAAGAGTAGACATATGATTCACCAAATATTTTGATTTGCATAGCAAAACAAGGCTTATATCTCGATACATTGGATGCACAACGTCTGCAAAAGATTCGAGAACTGGAAACTGTCGAAGTCAAAGAAGAGGTTGAAAAGGAGGTTATTCATCAGAAACCTGTATTCTTGACACCGTTGAACAATCTGGATCATCTCAAGGAAGGCGAGCACGCTCATCTGGAATGTCGTGTGGAGCCGATTAACGACCCAAACTTAAAAATCGAATGGTATATTTAATATTCAATACACATAGTTATAACATATTGTAGCTGTGTCTATAATCAACAAAATATTTATCCAAAATTTAAACGTTTAAAAAATAGAATAAAAACAATACAACGATATAACTTTGATAGCTTTGATACGATGTCGAATAATTCTATCGATTAAATTCTCTTTAATTTAATAGGTTTGTCAATGGAGTTGCGATTAAAACAGGTCATCGCTTCCGTACAACGCATGATTTTGGCTATGTGGCTCTTGATATTCTTTACACTTATCCTGAAGATACTGGTACTTACATGTGTAAAGCAACCAATCTGGCTGGTGAAGCCGTTAACACTTGCACTATCAAAGTCAGTTGTAAGTATCACATTGTGTGTCACTTCAAAATATTCGTACATGTTAGTCCTGTGCTAATTGTTCTGCGTTGTCAGCAAAAGACGCATAATACTCGAAGCTTAATTTCCCATCCGTGAAGAATTTAAAAACATTCATCAACGACGATAAAATTTATCAACGAGAAAAAGACCATTTGACGAACGGATAGCGGCGATACTTTTATAAAGAGAAGATCTTCGTTAAAATCTATAAACTCTTACAATCTCAAACAAGTTTTGTCTTACAGACAATATAAAAATATTATGCCTCAAAAAATTATTAATCATATTATGATATTCCAAGATACATCAACGATTCTAACTCTCCAAGAGAGATCAAGATTTATTGTAAAATCAGTTATTTATTTTACTTAAAAAAGCATAAAGTTAATAATAAAAAAAAATCAAAAGTTATACTCCCTGTTTTATCATAGCACGACGAAGTATTCTTTTGGATACCCAACATCCGGATGGTCTAGAAAAGATTCGAGAATTAGAGGCCCAGGGTCATCCTGCGCGATTAGAGGTCGAGGAACCGCCAGTAACACCACCGAGATTTGTCACTGAGCTCAGGGCAAGTAATAATAATAACGATAACGACATATGAGCGACTATTATATAAATTAATGTAGGAAATATAGAAAAATTTGACAAATGGAGCGAACAAAATGAAGACGAGAAATTTTTTTAGGGTACAACCGAAGTATATGAGGGGCAAACAGCTCACTTTGAGTGCCAAGTAGAGCCTCTGCATGATGCAAATCTAAGAATCGAATTCTTCCACAATGGTAAACCATTACCATCGGCAGCGCGTTTCCACGTGACTTTTGATTTCGGATATGTGGCTTTGGACATTGGTCATGCCGTACCCGAAGATGCAGGACAATATTCTGTACGAGCGATTAACGCCTTAGGACAATGCATATCATCCATCGAACTTAAAGTAATCCCACGAGATAATATTATTCTGGATTCTCAACGGCCCGAGGGAATGGACAAAATTCGGGAGCTCGAAGCCCAACAGCCATGGAAGAGACCGGATATTTCAGAGCCTCAAACTCGGCAGCGGCCAGTCTTCACTCAACCTTTGCAAAATATCGACAGCATTGCTGAGGGTCATACCGCACATTTCGAATGCAGACTGATACCTGTGGGTGATCCTATGCTCAAAGTGGAATGGTTCAGAAACGAAGTGCCCCTTGAGACAAGTAAGAATCATTAGATACGAAGGTTCAATGTTAATACACAAAATATTATATAATATAATATTGCGACAATACAATTATTACGCGAAATTAACTTTTATTGCAATTTACTTAGGTTCACGGATCTCAAAAGTGCATGACTTTGGCTACGTGTCTCTGGATATCGCTCACGTGCGTGATGAAGACGAAGGCGTTTACATGTGTCGCGCGTCTAATCCATTGGGCGAAGCGGTTACCACAGCTTCAATGAAAATTAAAAGTAAATATTTTTACCTATTTAATTTAAGCTATCAAAATTGATTTATAGTACAGTGTTTAATCTGTTTAATAAATCATCGACATTAATACAGCTAAGGCGAGCATACAATTAGATACTCAGCATCCAGAGGCGCAACGTAGAATCGCTCAGTTGGAAGCCAAGGAAGCTGGGCGACCCGAGGAACCGGAAAAGATTTTCGATAAACCGATTTTCACGCAATTGCTAACTGGACCAACTGAACTTTGGGAAGGACAGATGGCTAGATACGAATGCAGAGTCGTGCCTGTCGGCGACGCGAGTTTAAGATTCGAATGGTATATGAACGGAGTCGAATTAAAAATGGGTAAGATAGCGTTCTTTAACGCTAATAAATCACTCTTAGAGTATCGCGTTATTTCACATTAATAAAATTATTGTGCATTGATATTTAGGTTCACGCTTCCATGTAAGTCACGACTTCGGGTATGTAACGTTAGACATTCTAAAAGTTATCCCTGAAGACTCTGGAGTTTATACTTGCAAAGCGATTAACAATGCAGGAGAGGCAGTATCGTCGATCTCCCTAAAAGTAAAAGCGCGTTCAGCCATCGATTCTGATAGTATACAAGCGGACGCGTGGCAGAAGATTCAATTGAAGGAAGCAGAAATGAATAAAGTACCAGAAATGTTTGTCGACACAACGCCGCAGCAGGCACCAGTTTTCACCAAACATCTTGACAGTTTCGACAAATTGATAGAGGGTCAACGTGTCTATTTAGAAGCTCAGGTGGAGCCGCGGGCGGATCCCAATTTGAGAGTGGAATGGTTTAAGAATGGTATATCTCTCCAGACTGGAACGAGGCTTCGTAGTACGTTTGATTTCGGTCTAGTAACATTGTCAATCAATGGATTAAGACCTGACGATTCCGCAATTTATACATGCAAAGCAACTAATCTCTTGGGAGAAGCCGTGTCAACCTGTAGTTTGAAAATTGCCGATCGTCACTGGTTATTGGGAGATACTTTGCATCCTGATGCTCTACCGAAAATCGATGCTTTAGAGCAGCCTCAAATAATCTCTACCGAGCAACCGGAACCTATTTACGAAGAACCGGTTTTCATCACTCATTTAAATGACGTGGACTGTATCGAAGGTGATAATGCTCACTTCGAGTGCAATGTAGAGCCATCGAAAGATCCAACTATGAAGATTGAATGGTTCTTGAACAATAAATCTTTGCCGACCGGTGCGAGATTTAAGAGCACCTATGACTTTGGCTACGTGGCTCTGGACTTGACTCACGCTTACGAAGAAGATTCTGGAGTGATTACCGTTAAAGCTACAAATTCAAAAGGAAGTGCACAGACGTCTGGTACTTTGAAATGCACCAGCAAGCAAAATATCTATCTGCAAACGCAACATCCACAAGGAGAAGCTGGACTTGAGAAAGTGAAAGAAGCCGAAGATGCTTACCTATCGAAATACAAGAAACCGGAAGAAGGTCCTGAACACGAATATCCTAAACCGATCTGGACGGTGCCTCTCGGGCCTGAGTTTAAACTGGGAGAGTCCGAACCGTTACATTTAGAGGGGCAAGTCGAGCCAAAGGATGATCCCAATTTAAAGATCGATTGGTATTTTAACGGGAAACCTTTAGAACATGGTTCACGCTTCAAAATGACTAGCGATTTTGGATTTGTCACTTTGGACTTAACAGATGTTTATGAGCGTGACTCTGGTATTTACACTTGCAAAGCCTATAACAAAGCAGGAGAAGCTTTTACTTCAACTACGGTTTATTGTTCCACAAAGGAAAATATTATTGAAAAGTCGCAGCATCCCAAAGGCAAGGAAGGTCTTGAAGCGATTCAAGATCTGGAAGAGTCTTTGAAACGACAAGAAGGAGTTCCCCTAGGAGAGGAAGAAGGTCAACCACCGATGTTTACATCGCAATTCGAGAATCTGACTAATCTTTCGGAAGGAGAAATCGCTCACTTTGAAGCATCTCTCGTCCCTACTGGTGATCAAACCATGGTGGTTGAATGGTTCTACAATGGCAAATCTTTAGAGGCTAGTCATCGCACGAGAACCGTTTACGCTTTCGGCATGGTTGTCCTCGAAGTTCTCGGCACTAAAATAGAAGATTCAGGTACTTATACTTGTAGAGCCACCAACAAATGGGGTAAAGCAGAAATTAGCGTACAACTAGAATGCATCGACAAGTCCAAAGGACAAAAACCTAAATTCACGACGCAAATTCAATCCTTGGAAGGTTTAAAAGATGGACAATCGGTTCACTTTGAGTGTACTCTAATCCCAGTGGGTGATCCTCACATGAAAGTTGAATGGTTCCACAATGGAAAGCCTCTACGACACTCGTCACGTTTCAAGATGGTCTCTGATTTTGGCTTCGTAGTTATGGACATCGCTGGCGTGATGTCTCATGACACCGGAGAATACGTTTGCAAAGCTAGCAATAAATACGGCGAGGATTATACAAAAGCTACGATCAAATGCTTTGGCAAAAGCGGAGTTTACTTAGATTCTCTGCAGCCGGACTCGCTCGCTAGAATACGAGAGCTCGAAAGTTATACTGGAGAGCAAGCACCTACCTCTACGACTCCCGTTGCCGAACCACCGAAATTCATTACGCAGATCACTGACATTACAAAACTGGTAGAAGGACAGTCCGCACACTTTGAAGCCAGACTGACCCCGGTGAACGATCCCGATTTGAAAGTCGAATGGTATTATAATGGCAAGAAACTTCCTCACGGCCATCGATATCGCACCTTCCATGATTTTGGTATCGTTATCCTAGACATACTTTATTGTTACGAAGAGAATTCCGGAGTTTACGAATGTAGGGCCGTTAACAAACATGGCGAAGATTCTACAAAAGCAACGCTCAAATGTTTCTCCAAGGCTAATCTCGTACTGGAATCACAACTTCCGAAAGGCATGGAAGGCGGTCTAGAAAAAATCCAGAATCTCGAAGACTCGATGATACGTACGAAGGACGAAAAGATTGTAGAAGAACGTGGCAAGGCTCCTATGTTCACTGTACCTTTAAGTAACATCGATGGTTTACGAGAGGGAGAAAGCGCGCATTTTGAAGCACGAGTGGTTCCTACGGACGATCCAAAATTAAAGGTACATTAAATTTCTTTGAATTTTAGTTTACTGTATATTATACGTGTGTAGACGTATACATTTATTGCACATTATATTGTTTTCTTTAACACAGGTCGAATGGTTTTGGAATGGTAAACCATTGCGAACAGGATCTCGCTTCCGCACTTTTTGCGATTTTGGTTTCGTCATTTTGGAAATTTCTCCTATCTACCCTGAAGACTCCGGTGAATATAGTTGTAGAGCGACAAATGACTATGGTGAGGCGGTGACGACGTGCACGATGAAGTGTACAGGCAAACGTAGTATTATTTTAGAATCTCAGTTACCCAAAGGTATGGAGAGTACAATTGATAAAATCGCCGAATTGGAAGGTCTTGGAGCTGTTCCGGGTCAGATCAGTCCCGAGGATGACACTGGCAGACCGCCAGAGTTTATCACGACTCCTTCTGACTTGACTTTGGCTGAAAACTCTCTTGCTCATTTCGAATGCCGGCTACAGCCAATTAACGATTCCAGTATGAGAGTCGAATGGTTCCACAATGGCAAGCCTCTTCTCGCTGGAAGTAGAGTCAAGACGATTCATGACTTTGGTTTCGTTATTCTAGAAGTTGCTAATTGCTATCAACGTGATTCCGGTTTATACACTTGTAAAGCCACTAATCGCCATGGCGAAGCCACAGTATCGTGCAAACTTCAAGTCCGCGGACGTCAGGGTATCATCTTGGAGCCTCAATTACCGAGCAATTTTAAAACTGGTACAGAAAGTATTCAGAAATTGGAAGAATCCCTTTATAAGAAAGATGAGATTTTGGCGGAGGAAGAAACGCCAAATCCACCGAAATTCATTGTCGAACTTAAAGATATCGAAGTCGAAGAAGCTGGACCGAGTCACTTTGATTGTAGAGTCGAGCCTGTGGGTGATCCTACTATGCGTATCGATTGGTACCACAATGGACGGCCCTTTGCGACAGGCTCTCGAGTTCATCAAATTAATGATTTTGGATTTATATCATTAGACATGTCGTATACGTATGCACGAGACAGCGGCGAATATGTCTGCAGAGCTACCAACAAATGGGGCACTGCTACTACCAAGGCCACCATCACTTGCAAATGTAAGTTATACAACTTAATATTTCGGACTTAAAAACGTATACTTTTAAAAATCTTAATTTACTTTATACTATTATAGTATAAAACAAAAATAATCTCTTATTTCTTTCTATCTCGCTCTCTCTCTCTCTCTCTCTCTTTCGTAGCTAAGAAAACGATAGACTTTGACTCTCAATTGCCAATGGGAATGAGCGGTGAGAAGCTAAAAGAACTGGAACGAGGACCGGTCTCTCAAGCTCCTAAGGAAGAAGCACCGCGACAACCGCCTCATTTCATCACTCAAATCCAATCAACAACCATCGATGAGGGTGAACCGGTCAGATTTGAATGCCGTGTGGAACCGAAAGAGGACCCAAATCTACGTATCGAGTGGTATAGAAATGGTAAATTGATACCTGCCGGGCACAGATATAGAACAGTTTACGATATGGGATTCGTGTCGATGGACATCTTATATGTCTATCCTGAGGATTCTGGTGAATACGTTTGCAAAGCCATCAATGATCTTGGAGAAGATACCACTCGAGCTGCCGTATCTTGCAAAAGTATGTAGAGATCTTTTATCAGTCTTCATTTTCCAAGTAAATTAGCTGCATCAAAACGGTCTTCTCAAATAAGTATCTCTTTCACAGAATTACCGAGCATCATTCTGCAAAATCAAGTACCAAAAGGTATGAAAAAATCCGAGGCCTTGATGCAGATGGAAGCAACAATTAAAAAGTATACTTCGGAAATTCATTTAACCGAAGATGATCTATATGATGCGGATAAGAAGCAACCGCCTCGTTTCGTCACGCAGATTCAAGATCAGACCGACCTTATTGAAATGAATAGTACCAAATTTGAATGCCAATTGGCACCCGTGGGCGATCCAAATATGAAGGTCGAATGGTTCTTTAACGGGAAACCGTTACCTCATAAGAATCGATTTACGCCTATTTACGACTTTGGCTATGTAGCGATGAACTTTGGTTGGGTTTATCCAGAAGACAGTGGTGAATATCTATGCAGAGCTACGAATCTTTATGGAATGGACGAGACCAGAGCTATAATCAGAACTGCGGGAAAACCAGGAATTATCTACGAGTCTCAACTTCCAAAAGGCATGAAGAGCATCGAGAAAATCAGAGAAATGGAAGCAGCATGGCAAATGTAAGATATTATTTTACGCTTTATTTGTATACGAGAAAAACACAATTTCTTCAAATAAGAAAACTAATGAAACGCATATAGCAATTAGCATTTATCTCCATCTTATGTACATCTTGAAACATTGCTTGCTTCCAAGAGAAAAGATTTTTCAAGAAGAAAAAAGGTCGTTTTTCGAGTGATAGATTTATTTGCTCATATTATGGCGATAGATCACCGTAATATGAACAGTAATGTAAAATGTATTATTTAAAAATTATTCGCGCTTTATAGCGTACCCGAAGAGGAAGGTGAAGAAGAAAAAGTACGTTCGGCGCCTATTTTCGTGAGCAAACCAGAACCGGTAACCGTCGAAGAAGGTGACTGGTCTAGATTCTGTTGTCGAGTCACTGGACACCCAAGGCCTCGAGTTATGTGGATAATCAATGGACATACAGTAGTCAATGTAAGTTTTGCAATACCACTGTCTTCTCTCTGATACATTAAATGATGTCGATACTTCTCGCGGAAATATATTTATAATGCAATTATATTAAATTTGTTCTTTTTTTCTGGCAGGGATCCCGCTATAAACTAACATACGACGGTATGTATCATCTTGATATACCAAAAACCAGACAATATGATCATGGCACGGTGGAAGTGATTGCGAGGAGCTCCGTTGGCGAAACACGCACGGAAACGACTCTAACGGTTAAGCAGCGAAGCGATGACTACCGTGGTGTATTAAAAAATTCCCCAAGACGTAAGTTTTCACTCTAACTATCATATACATATACGCCCATGAATTCTTTGTGCGTCACGATGATTGTATATTAAAAAGATATGAATATGAGAAATGTAAATGTGTAATTCATTAATAACTTTCTGCATTGAAAAGTATTACAAAGAATTCATGCGCAATATAACAATTTAAACGGGTTACAACGATACAGATATATCACATGTGAAAATAAAAAAAGTGGTTGTAAGCCTCCAATAACGATTCGCGAGAGGCGAGCGTAGATTGGAAAGTATCGAGCAACCGAAACACAGTACATAATATATCGATACGACACATGCATTCTATTCGAATACAGAGAACACTTTAGACCATTCGAACATAAATGATCCCTTCCTTTCCGCTCTCCACATTTGGCAAAACCACGAAAATCACTTTGAATCCGCGACAGCTGCTTCTGCTTCTCCTTCTTCTTCGTCATGGTTGGAAATATCGACGGGAATATTAGAGCGATATCGTCTTAGATCAAAGGTATCGTATCTCTCACATCAATATTCAGGTATGAAAAGTATAATAGTCGGAAAAATATTAGTATTGTTTTATATTTTATTAATGTTTTTTTTTCTCATAAATATGATCATATATTGTTGCGCTGGAGAACACGGGTTTATTGCTCATAAGTGTAAGTTATTTCATCTAGTCTCAATTTATTTCATATGATATATATCTCACACACATGCTGTCTTTCTATCTGTATTTAAGATATTTACTTAATATTTATTTTTATTCATTGCATGGTATGCACTGTACTGCTTTCTTACTTTTACAGTAATTTACATTAGGTATTATTTGTAGAAAGTACTGCAAATATCGAGCAGATTTCCGTATCTCTCAATATTGCGCAATCAATATAATTTGATCCTAATCTCTCTATCATGTGTTTAATTTGTTGTTTTTCTTGTATTTTTGTTTTTCCTTTTCTTTTTCTTTTTTTTTAGATATGCGTTTCCTACATTACCCATCCTTTGATGCCTCGCACGGAAAGTAGCGAGCGATTGTATTAAAACTAATTCGTCGGAAAAGAAGCAAAGTTCGACAAGTTATGTGGAATTACTTATTGTTAGTTAATCAGACGGAGAAACTTTGCAGTTCGGCATATTGATTTATTCTATTTAAATTTGAAAAAAACCTTCTCATAATACGAAGGAGAGAGAGCACGTTCGTAAGGAACAAATGATTTAGTCTAACAGTATTTTCGATAATACGATAAAGTAATTTCAAATATGTGTTAACTATTCGAATTTTCCATATCCAGCTCGATCCCTATTATCTATTATATAGGTGTCGTCGATATGTGTTGCATCGTCGTTTACGTACTGTGTCTTAAATATCGTGGTTTCCGGTTAGATATTCTTGTTTCTTGATTAAGAGAAGCGCAACGTTACTTCAACGAGGTATCTGATTCTGATCTTTTAATAAATTATAACGAACGATCCGTTACATCTTCAAACAAAAATATATGCGAACCCTAATATTTGCAAACATGCCTCACTGAAGGACGCTGCATTTGCTACCGAAATTAACCAACTGAAATGTCCGCACGCGTTCTTCTTTACGCGAAATACGAGATGTATGAGGGTATTGTTTCTTTAGCCTGGTACGATTATGGGCTAACACAATACCAGACCGAGCGGCAAAATACAGAACTGGAGCGTGTATTCGACGAACGCCACCAAAGCGTTTCCCAAGGAATCGAAATTGCCACAGAACATCTTGGCCCTAAAGTTATCAAAGAGCCTCAGACCGAGTGGCAGAAATCCGTTAAGAGCAAGAAAAATGAAGATTATTATAGCAAGCTGATGAATCTCGAAGAGGAACAAGTGCTCAAAGAGACCAGATTAAGGGAAGCTTCGCACCAATTCGCTATTCCTGGCGACAAGGTCGTTGCACATTCTTTAGCAAAGGGAATGGCTCAAAAATATGAAGAAAGTTTGTAAGTATTATAACAAATACTTGATAATATTGCCAACGTATGGTTAAATATATTTGTTGGTAATAATTGCTAATTACTAATTTCTTGTTATTAGAGAAGAACAACCTCAGCAAGAACAGGTACAACCACCTCCGAAATATATAAAAAAACCGTTTGTTACCGAGGTGGATATAGACACAGAACGCGTTAAAGCTACGGGAAAATATCCTCCGGAATCGTCCGAATCCACAGTTCATGGTCGCGAAGTTCATGTTGCTAAACAAAAACAGACACAGAAGGAAGTCAAAGGGGACGTAGAAATAACGAGAAAAATTACAGCAACAGAGACTACAGAAGTAGAACACAAAGCAAAGACGCAAGAACGCATGGTGCAAGGTCAAGCCAAACCTGCCAAACCACCCGTTTTCACGAAGAAGATTCAACCCTGTAGAGCATTTGAGCAAGAACAGGCCAAATTTGAGGTTGAATTTGATGGCGATCCACTACCGACTATCAAATGGTATCGCGAAGATTTTCCTATACAAAACTCAGCTGACCTTCAAATTTACACCTTCGGCACCAAATCAGTTTTAATTGTCAGACAAGTATTTATGGAAGACTCTGGTGTCTTTTCCGTCATCGCTGAGAATAGAGGAGGAAAAGCCAAATGTAGTGCCAATTTAGTCGTAGAGGAACGCAGAAGGCAGCCAGGACGAGGTGGTGCGGTACCACCCAGTTTCTTATCCACGATCCAATCTACTTCTGTTGCTACTGGACAACTCGCCAGATTCGACGCTAAAATTACCGGCACTAAACCTCTAGATGTTTATTGGCTCAAGGTAAGATATGCATAAAAAAAAAAAAAAAAATATATATATATATATATATACCTATAAGTTTGCCGGCTCAGTTGATGATTTTATACGGATAGTGCTAAAATATAATGTAAAAAATTTTAATTGATTTAAATTTAAATATTTAAACCTTTTTGTTGTAGAACGGTAAAAAGATAACAACGGATATTCGTTATAAAACTTTGGAAGAAGACAATATTTATACACTTCTGATTCTGGAGACAGTACCAGAGGACATTGGCAAATACGAATGTGTTGCGATTAACAGTGCCGGAGAAGCGCGTTGTGAAGCGGAATGTACTGTTCGCGGACCTCAATCTCCAACAAAGGTCGCGAAACCTACAACGCCAACAATAGAAAAAGCGCCAACTGTTCTAGAACCATTAAGGGATCAAACGATTAAGGAAGGAACTTCCGTCGCTTTCGCTTGCAGAATCACAGGAAAGCCTATTCCTACCATACAATGGAAGAAAGCTGATAAGGTATTCAGCGCTACAATAATATCTTTGATGCTAATGAATTTTTCTAATAATTTTACTCGCTTGTTGCCTTTGCATAGGTAATCAAACCGTCAAAGTACTTTCAAATGCAAAAAGAAGGCGATTTCTGTACTCTAAGAATTTCTGAAGCTTTTCCCGAAGACGAAGGTGTTTATAAATGCATTGCTAAAAACCCCGCTGGTGAGATCACGACGTCTGCCAATCTCAGAGTTCTCGGTAAGACAAAGAGAAAGAAAATTCGAATTCAATCTTATTAAATTTCTTTTTATTAACGTACCACATAAAATTAATGCACCACTTTTCTCCACTTTCAATTAGCACCCGACACAGCTGATGTCCTACCAAAATTAACATCTTTGAAGGATCAGATAGTGGTAGAAGGACAACCAGCTCAATTTAAGACTCAAGTGAGTCCGGCAAAGCCTAAACCAACGATTCAGTGGTATCGAGAGGGTGCCTTAATTCCACAATCACCAGACTTCCAGGTAAATATTTCTTTGCTGTTTTCTCGTGAAACATCAAAAGGGATTTCACGTTTAGACGTGATACTCAAGAAAGACGTGGTATATCATTTTCAGATGATTCATGAAGGCAACAATGCGGTGCTACTGATAGCGACCACCTACGAGGAGGATACTGGCACCTTCACTTGCCGTGCTACAACCTCAGCCGGTACTGTAGAAACGTCCGCCAAACTCATCGTCAAAAGTAAGAACTGAATCAAAGATATAGATTCGATTGCTAACATGACACGCGATTGTTCTTATATTATACATCTCCAAGAACTGCCGGAGACGAACGTATACTCGAGACAGTAGCATGATGAAATTAATTAACACATTATTAACAAGTTAATAATATTAGTAAATTAATATAACTCTGTTATAAATGTTGGAAAAGGTAATATTAACTCTATTAGTCTGTTGTACGTCTTATACAGTGATTAAATTTATAAATTATTACGTAACTCTTTATCTTTCGATATCCATATACGCGGTGTAACATCTCGAAGAAATTAAAGATTAATATTGTTTTTGAAATTTCGGAACAATTAGTTTCTCTTCAATAGCGCGTGATACAGCGAAACGGATGTAAAACGGATGTTGACGTGGAGTGATCATTGAATTTAAGAATTTTTCCAATACACAATTGATCATTGCTAATGTATAAACCAATTTCCGTCTAACATGTTCATTGCGACTAACGTTTTTACATCGTCTCAAGTACAGCTGTCTCCGCGCAGCACGATTCGTCATAAATATCCACTGGTATTTTTACTTTTGTGCTTTATTGTTGCCTTCCTTAAAAAAAGCATAACCTACCGATCTATTTTGCTAGATTTCTCAACTTTCATCTCAAACATTCTCTAATTAAAAGTGTTGTGCGCGCCCGGGGAGTTTATACTAACTCATCATATTTTGAAAATAGCTGAGCGAGTGAAACGAGCAGTAATTAATAATAATAGGTTGTTGATAGGCTGCATGTATTACAAAACTACAAGCTTCGCGCGGAAACAATATCTTAAGACATATCATTCAAGTATGCAAAGATCGCGAAAGTGATGTCTAAAATTAAGGTGCTATAAAAACAAAGTTAAAATAAGAATCGAAATTGTTTGTAATGCAATTGATTGAGACAAGCGCGATCATTTTTTAAGACTAGAGTAAACGAATGATAGAGCAAAACGTTATTCCACGAATATTTTGTACCGCCGATATTTCGATTTACATCTCAGAACAAAAATATGATGTTCGCAAGTACTACAAATTTTGTAAATAGGTAATATAATCGAAAATGGAATTTTGCGCGACATTATCAAATATCAATATCATAGATAAAAAAAAGAAAGAGGAATAGCGGTATAACTGCGTTGAATACGTAACTCGTTTACTCGTTCGCTGTATAGTCTTGTGATGTTTATTATAAAAAGTATATCGTAAAAAAAATATATATATTTATATACACATATTACACCATTTTCTCACTATAATATATATATATATATATATTCATTTATTAAAAAATTTACAATGACACACATATACGCACAGATAAAAATATCACCTCACATCCTACTAATCAATTATTTATTATTGTACAATGGAAGTCACAATAAAACCGAATGTTCTAAGTACGTCCAAGTCTCGTTTGTTGCCGTTTCGACAACCACCGCCTCAATTATTAATATATCGTTGATCTTTGTCGTGAATGACGATTTTAACGTGACCCCCGATAGCGGAACCTTTGAGGCGATGATAAATTCCGATTCAACATGATGTAAAACGTACGTAAAATTTATATAATTACTAATGAAATATATTTTTACAAATTTCACACTATGTGTAAATCATCTAATTGTTACATTCGATGCTTTTGCAATGAGGAAAGATGATAACGTAAATGTATCGTTGGGGAGAAAGGAAGGAAGATCTTTGTAACGGAGAATATTCTTTCATTGAACTCTCTCTCTGATGTGTGTCGCGTGTGAGAGAATACATACCACGTGCTTAACATCAAGGGACAAATAGTTTATATCGAAAGGAAAGTTTCATAATAGAAACAAAAATTTTCAATTTTTCTAATTTTTCCTTGATCAAATATTACAGAAGCACATAATTGAGTTTGCGTAATAAACACGATGTTTTTAAGAATATAATAAGTCCGCAATTATACACATATATCTATGTACATACATCGGCCGCAATTATACACATATATCTATGTACATCGGCCGCTGTCGTGCAGAACATGTTCCAAGTGAAAAGCAGATGCAGTGCCGTGTGCACACCGGGCTAGGCCCTTTTCTTAGGTTATTTTTGAGCACGTGATGTGTATTACATTACCTGGCTATATTTGGCCGCCGGCTCAGAATTCTACAAAGATTCGTCGACCACGATGGTTTAGGTCGTTCGTGTTCTTGCTTATAGAAACTATTTAAAGTCGGTGTATAATCTACTATTAATTTACTTTATATTTTAAACATCTCTTTACTTTTTATTATTACTTAATAAAATTAAAAAATTGTAAGTTTATTATACAGTGTGTATACATTTCAAAATATATCACGTGCACAGAGATATACTTCCAGGATCTTTAAACTAAAAATATTCGAGCGTATTACATATATCGCTAAAATCTTATTATTCATCACAAATTTACATCATATATATATATATATATATATATATGTATATATTTTTTAAATTAACATAAATAATTTTGAATATTGATCCCTTATGACCAGCTAAATCGTCAGGAATTTTAGATATCGAATCGAATAAATATGTAGAAAACACAATTTCCGTTTCTAATTAGCTTGAAATTAATGGAGAGAAATTCTTAAGAACTGCTCGGCCTATTTCTCGCACCCTGAACACGATGGATATTGTGAATAAAAAAAAGATACATATGACTTTCGATCAATTTTGAATGATCTTGAAGATGGAACGACAATGCTTCCCAAGAGAACAAATGGATACGCTGATTCATCAAGGATTCTTTTCTGTGGTCCATATCTATCTTTGATTCTAAATCGCCACCTTCGCTCAATGCTTCGTCAGCACAGTAATTTCGGAGGAAGCTGGCCAAGGTAGTTGACTATTTTGGCTCCGTCTCGAGCCAGCTGCTAGTGATTCAGTCATGCCAGGAATAATACGGGGAAGCGCGTGTCAGCGTACTCTGCAAAACGAGAGAAAATTATTTTTAGTATAAATCGGCAACTTGGACTTCAAGATATACCGCAGGTACATGACAGGCTACGTTGCAATTATCTAATGCAACAGACAATTCATCATGTCTATTACAGTGTGATCGTAATTATTGTTAGTACAATCGAAATATTTCATGAAAAAAATGTGAGTCAATAATAGACTAAGTTCTTCAAGTGCTCTTCTATAATTTTGTTTTATTTATTCTATTCAATATGATCATCGAAATAAATATTAAGCCTGAGCTAAAAGAAAATTATTCGCTATTTATTTGAAGAATAAATAAATAGCAATCTATTGTTGCTTCGCATTTTTTTTATTTATCTGTGTAATTAGAACAAAAATAAAACATTTACTCACAATTAAAAGTATATAGTACAGCATCGTCAACTGATAATATGTAATATTGCTACTTATATTAATTTATTTATAAAAGATACTTATATAAAAGTTAATCTTTTTATATAAGTTTATTTGAAAAAGATGTATATATAACATAGTGGTTAATATGCCACATTATATATCGGATAGTCATCAAACTTACGGGACAAGATACAGAGAAATAAAAACGAATACGCATCTATCTCTATCTTTATTTTTAATTCTGTATATAATCGTATTGAAGATCCAATCTCTCGTGAGAGATTCATTTAATAAACTGTATGTTATCGTGCAGAAAGTAGTAGATCTTTGTCCCTGTATTCACTCACTCATCTGCATTTGCGCTCACTTACATATAAGCATAGCTTTTTAAGTTCCCGATCAACATTCAACAGTAGATCGATAAGTCTTCCAAGCGATAAAACATCACAGCTTTCTCAATAATTTCTTATATCATTACGTCAATATTAAACAATAACTGCACTTTACACACACTTTACACTTTACTAAATGGTTAAGAAAGAGACCAGTGAATAAGAAAGCGCTTTTTTTATATTTGAGGAAGCGAAGTTATAATATGTTAAAAGAAAGATTATATAAATAACACAAAATACTTAATATTTCCGAGCGTATGAGACATTTGCTTAAACAGTTATATATACATATATATATATATATAAATTGTCAAACAATTCACTGTCTATACGATATATACTAATATTTCAAATGCATCACTTTACAACAGCAAAATGGATTTGCATGTATCCCACTTCGAATATTTCGATTGTATTTCGATCAAGTACATAAAAGAAAAAATTTATGCTGAGATAAGGAACATTAGAAATGTACTTGTTAACCGCGAATCTCTTTCTTTCAAATATCACTTTTAATTTGCTTCACTGAACGATGTAATCACTATCATCACCGTATTGTAAAAAGCGCGACGGTGCCCGGTTTTCCTTCGTTCCTTCGTCTTCGACTTCCAACTGATTACTATTACGACTAGTAGCATAAAGTAGGGACGTGCGTCTTATACGTCAAGCATCCCCACCGAGTTACTCCGCGGGAGACTACTTGAGGAAAGCTCACAAACACCGCGAACTCCACGGACACTGCAAGTGAACACCTCGGCTCGCGCGATTATACTTAATAAAATATCCATTATCCGAAACCTCTCATGTCTTTGTGTATATTAAAGATAATAATGTCGCGGCGTTTTTTTTTGTATCATTATAATATTATATCAGAGTACCATATTTTATTGCATTTTGGAGAAGAAACTCCCACGCAGTCGAAACGCAGGTGACAAAGCGCGACTCTCTAGATTCAGATTATTTAAAAATAACACAAAGGATGTAGACTTACGCGTTTTTGCTGTAGACATTCTTTAATATTTGCATTTTACGTATATAACTGTAACATATTTGACTAATTCGTTACTAAACTTTACTTCATAATATTATCATCAAGCAACACATCTCTATATATACATATATAGATAAATATATAAGTGTTTATATATGTGTTATATTTTAATGTTCTTTATTAACAATATTAGTTAAAAGATTCATATATTTCTACAATTACTTGTTTCATTAATTGTTACAACTGTCACAAAACTATGTACGTTTTATATCGTTGTAATATCAAAAGAAGACAAGTGTGTTGAGTTTAATATAATTTTTTACAAATTATATACAGGGTGTAACAAAAAGATGGGGACAGACTTTGTGTGCTTGTAGGGGGGGTTGATATAAGTAATTTAAGTATAGGAATGCATGTCCGCTGAAGCCTCGTTTCCGTGCTACAGGGCTGTGAAGTTGCTACTTCTCCATTTTACGCTTATTGCACTTACTAACCACGGATCTAACAAAGTTGTGAACAAGAACGAAACACTCTTAAATAAATAAAGGTCAAACTCCTAATGTTGCATTGTTTATTCTATGGCCTGCTTTGTGTTTCATGGCATATCTGACTTAATTTATTATTCACTGTATGAAACATGATAAACCGATTGACTTAGAATACGGTATACGGGCCTGATTTTTAATTCTGAACAACTTTTTCTAATAAAACTTTTCACTGTCTTTTACCGAAAAGACACTTCACCTACACAGGAAATCTTAGAAGTGACAACTTCATAGCCGTGTAGCACGGAAACGAGGCTTCAGCGGACATGCATTCCTATACTCAAATTACTTATATCAACATTATCAACCTCCCCCCCCCCCTACAAGCACACAAAGTCTGTCCCCATCTTTTTGTTACACCCTGTATATGTATATATATATATATATATTAATAACTCGAATAATAGTTTTCGGTCATCTGGAAAAATGCCTTGATTTCTACCTTGGGAAGTTAATTCGATCAAAATTCATTCCTTGTTATTTGGTAATTATAAAGTAAATTTTTTTTGCAAATACGTTTACTTATATATACAATTGAACAAAATATTTCTATAATTAATTTCAAAGATATTAAAGAATTGATAAATTATTGTGAATTTATAGGTTTTTTTTTAATTTAATAGCATGTATATCATAATGTAAACGAAGCTTTTTTTAAATTCAACGTACATATCGTGAAATAAATAGTCGAAGACATCAAAACCTATTTAAAATAATTTTCCATAACTTGCAGAAAGAAAAGAAGCCTATCATGTGGTTCCCGCGGAAACGGGTGCCAGTATCGAAGTAGATGCGAAACTTCATCAAGATTTGAAGGAAGACATAATTCCGAAATCTTTAACTCTCAACAAAAATGGTTTACCGCTTGAAGTACAACTTCAATCTGGTGACGAAACGCTGCCTTGGCGAAAAGGACGCGTTCAGCCTCGATCTCGAACTCGCGATTCACTTCCATGGCGGAAAGTACAAACAAAATCAAGAGATTCTTCTTTGGATAAGCTTCAAGCTTTTGAGAGTCAAATAAAACCATGGACTGAGGAAGAAGTAATTTTGAAAAAAACTCCCCAGATTATCAAGGATGTAACGAAAGAAAGGCTGGAAGAAATTGAATTGAAGTCGACAAAGATTGAGAAAAAAGACATTTATGGGCCCAGTTTAGAAAAAATCAAATTGAAATCTGTGCCTAAAGACGCAACAAAGACTATAACGACGGAAGAATATGTTAGCGACAATATTGCAACTGAACCTTACAAGGAAGAAGTGGATGCTACTCGGTTAAAAACGTCGCGTCGTTTAGATGAAACTGTGTCGAAGAAAGAGAAACGTGAGGAACCAATATCATGGACAAAGGAACAAATTATTTTAAAGAAAATGAAACCACAAGCGAAAATAACTTCCGAAGTAGATGCTGTCGAAAAAATTGATTTTCTCGAACAAGAAGACACTTCTTTGCTTACAATTTCAAAGGACGAAAAAATACAAAAGTCAAGAAAAGAGAAGCTTATCGCAGAGAAGACAGAACAACCTAAGCCTTGGACGGAGGAAAAAATTGCTTTGAAGAAGGCAAAACCGGAAAGAAAGGAAATATTAAAGGAAACGCTCGAAACCGTTTCACTAAAACCTTCGCAAATAATAAAAAAAGATCTCGTAAAATCAACTTTAGATAAGGCAGATTTAAAACCAATTTCAAAAGCAGAAACTGAAGCAATTTCAGTAGAAAAAGTTACGCGGATTGACGTCTATACAGACAAAAAAGTAAGAAGAGCAAGCAAAGACACAGATAAAACAGTCATAGATAAAGCAGATGTGACAAAACCATGGGCAGAAGAAAAAATTATTTTGAGAAAATCTATACCTATCCAAAAAGAAATAGAAAAAGAAACGATGGAAACAATAGAATTAAAATCATCTAAATTCACTAAACCGATAGATCAAAAACCAAGTTTGGAAAAAATAGATCTGAAACCTGTCACGAAAGAAAAGGCAAGTTTTAAAGAAATTACTAAAAGTGCTGAATACATTGAACAGGAAGATACTACATTACTGCAGGTTTCAACTGAGATGCATGACATTATCGAATCGAAACCGGATACAAGCGAAAAGCTAGCACGAGAAAAGAAAGGTGACACCAAGGATGTTGCAACGTATGAAGAAAAAGAAGATACTGCTTTGCTTAAAGTTATATCAAAGCATAAAACTACAATTAATATTGATAAAGAGAAGCAAGATGAAATACCACAAGAAAAGCCACAGTCGAAAACATGGATGGAAGAAAAAATAATTCTAAAGAAAACAAAACCGGAACTAAAAGAAGTACATAAAGAAACTCTTGAAGAAATATCATTAAAGCCAACATTAAGAACAGACAAAGTAATATCGAAAAAAGAATTAGAGAAAGTAGATTTAAAACACATCAAAATAAAAAGTACGGATTTGACTGATATCAAAAAGCAAGAAAAAGTACCATATCACGAAGAAGAAGATAAAACCATTATCGGAATGGGCAAACATATTGAATCTGCTAAAAAATTGAGCAGTCAGGAAAAATCTGCTGCAAACGAACCATATGCGGAAGAAGAGGATACTACGATCCTTAACATTGACAGAACCGATGATATAATCAAGAAATCTAAAAAAGAAGAGGTACCAGTGCCGTGGGTTAGAGGCAAAAAGACAAAAGAAAAGAAAGAAATTGAGGAAATAAAACCATCTCAAGTAACTGAACCTGAAACTAAATCGGAAAAGGATAAACCTACAAAGATTTCAGAAGCTCCATGGCGCCGTAAACCAAAATCTTTAATACAAAAGACAATTTCAGAAATTGAACCTGACAAAGCAAAATCTGACATTACAGAAGTATCCGAAGCAACATGGCGAAAACCTGAAAGAAGTAAAATGATAAAAACTGTTAAAGAAGAACCTCAGATTGAAGATTTCACATCTGTTGTACTGAAACCGGCAAAATGGCACGAAAAATCCGAAGAACAAATACCGACAGAAGAAATTGTACTCAAGCCAGCAAAACAATTACCCAAAGAAAAAGAAGTACCAGAAAATATCACACTTAAACCGATTAAAAAGGAAACATCAAAACCAGAGGTTCCAACTGAAAAAATCAGTGAAATTAGTAATGGAGACGTACTTATCGAGAAGTTGGACTTACCATGGAGACGTGGAAAAAAATCAACACGAACTGAAGAAAAACCCGAAGATATACAGTTAAAATCGAGTAAAAAGATAAATAAACCTGAAGAAACCAAACCTGAAGAAGTTATATTGAAATCTGACAAAAAGCTTCCTGCAGAAGAAGTATTAAAACCTGTCAGAAAGCTTCCTAAAGAGGAAGAATCAAAGGAAGACATTACTTTAAAACCAGTAGAAAAGAAAAAAGTTGAGGAAAAACCTGAGGAAATTCGATTGAAGCCAGTGAGAAAGATAGAAAAACCTGAAGAACCAAAACCTGAAGCAGTTGTATTAAAACCTGTCAGAAAACTTCCTAAAGAGGAAGAATCAAAAGAAGAAATCACTTTAAAACCAGTCGAAAAGAAAAAAGTCGAAGAGAAACCGGAGGAGATTCGATTGAAGCCAGTGAGAAGGATAGAGAAACCTGAAGAACCGAAACCTGAGCAAGTTGTATTAAAACCTGTCAGAAAACTTCCTAAAGAGGAAGAATCAAAAGAAGAAATCACTTTAAAACCAGTGGAAAAGAAAAAAGTCGAAGAGAAACCGGAGGAGATTCGATTAAAGCCAGTGAGAAGAATAGAGAAACCTGAAGAACCGAAACCTGAGGAAGTTGTATTAAAACCTGTCAGAAAACTTCCTAAAGAGGAAGAATTAAAGGAAGACATTACTTTAAAATCAGTGGAAAAGAAAAAAGTCGAGGAAAAACCTGAGGAAATTCGATTGAAGCCAGTGA
>NJRL01000165.1:204308-222695 GCA_003063815.1 Aphaenogaster rudis
AATCAAAAGAAGAAATCACTTTAAAACCAGTGGAAAAGAAAAAAGTCGAAGAGAAACCGGAGGAGATTCGATTGAAGCCAGTGAGAAGGATAGAGAAACCTGAAGAACCGAAACCTGAGGAAGTTGTATTAAAACCTGTGAGAAAGCTTCCAAAAGAGGAAGTGTCGAAAGAGGAAATCACATTAAAACTAGTGGAAAAGGAGAAAGTTGAGGAAAAGCCGGAGGAAGTTCGATTGAAGCCAGTGAGAAGGATAGAGAAACCTGCAGAACTGAAACCTGAGGAAGTTGTATTAAAACCTGTCAGAAAACTTCCTAAAGAAAAAGAATCAAAAGAAGAAATCACTTTAAAACCAGTGGAAAAGAAAAAAGTCGATGAGAAACCGGAAGAGATTCAATTGAAGCCAGTGAGAAGGATAGAGAAACCTGAAGAACCAAAACCTGAAGAAGTTGTATTAAAACCTATTAAGAGACCTTCTAAAGTGGAAGAAATAAAGGTAGAAGCAGCATCTGAAATGGCACTAGAAATGATAGACGATAAATCCATTGAGGAGAAACCAATAGAAACAATGGAAACTCCTTGGCGGCGTAGTAAACGAACAAAAAAAGTCGTTGATTTTAAAGAAGAAGTTACAGTGGTGCCCATTGATCAAGAAGAATCTGTTACAGAGATTTGTGAAGAAAAAGAGACAATGATAATTACAACTGAGGATACTCAGGATCTAATTGAAAGGAAGATGGAACCTATGCTATTACTTAAAGAAGATAGGATAACCGAGGAAGTGATTGCAAAAAGTGAAGTTTCATGGAGAAAGAAGAAACAAGAACGTAAAAAAATACAAGAAGAGAAAGAAACGGTTGTGTTAATGCCCATTGAAAAAGTAAAAGAGCTAGAGCCAAAAACTGAACAGCCCAAAGAGCATATACTAACCCTTGTAAAAGATAAGAAATTATCTGAGAAAGTAAAGCTAGAAGATATAGAAAAAATAACGGATACAAAATTCATGGAAGATAAAGTTATCGAATTAAAACCCATAAAGTTTGCAGAACAAATAGCAGAAGTTTTGGAAGAAAAAGATGAAGTCATTATTGAATCAATTGAAACTAAATCTAAGATAAAAGAAAATATACCCGAAGAAATCACTTCTAATATTATTGAAAAGGAAATTGTAGAAGATGTCAAGTTACAAACTAAAACAGATATCACGCAAGTGGAAGACCGCAAAAGAAAACGAAGACAACGTACTCAGGTCGACATATCAATTACAGATAAAGACAAAACTATTGCTCCAAGATTTATTCAAAAGTTACAACCTGTTATCGCTGAGTTGAAAAAACCTGCCAAATTTACATGTACCGTCATAGGAAATCCGTTCCCTGAAATTTCTTGGTATAAAAATGAGCAAGAACTTCATGCGAGCGAAAAGTTTACTATGACTATATTTGAAACAACGGTAACTTTAGAAATCACAAAAGTTAAAGAAGAAGACGCTGGAATGTATTCGTGTAGAGCATCCAATCCGGCTGGCGTGGCAACATCCACTGTCAATCTTGTGATATTCGGTAATAATATTATCAAATACGAATTGTTTAACATAATTGTTTAACATAATAAATGTTTAATATAATTTTGTTTAATATAATTTTTATGTTGATTTGGATTTATTTAAATAAGATTAATTTAATTGTTTCATATTTTTAATTTGCTTTATTAAATTTCCGTTACAGATACAGAAATATTACGAGATAACACTTATAATCTTTTCGTATTTATCACAAATATCTCTTCACATCATTCATATATTAATATTATAAAAAAAATAAAAAAATTATACCATACAATTATACGAATAAATTAACAATAGTTAGCAGAATGCGAAGCACGAAGTAAATGTTTGCACGGTGTGCGTTGATTATAAATATTCATCTCATATTTTCAAGTAGTTATATACATTACACGATATTTATCTTTTCAGAAAAAGAAGAGGAAGGCATTGCACCGCATTTCTCAACGCCGATTAAACCGTTAATGGTTGAAGAGCATACACCTGCTTTATTAGAATGCGTTGTAATCGGTACGCCAATGCCTGAAGTGAAGTGGTATCGCGGTGAGAAAGAAGTGAAACCAAACGAAAGAACTGAGATGACTTTCAACCCAACAACTGGAGAAGCTAAGCTGAAAATTTTAGAACCGATGCCCGAAGACGAAACAATTTATCGCGTTCGTGCTGTAAATAAATACGGCCGCGCCGAGTGCAGAGCTAATTTAGTGATTAGTAACATCATTAAAGTGAGCAAACCAATTGTTCTTAGAGCGCCACGAATTACACGACCTTTGTCCGCCTTGATAACTGAGCGCGGAAAGCCTCTAAAGCTTCTAGCTGATTTTGAGGGCACACCAAAACCGGAAGTCAAGTGGTTCCGCAATGGTATTGAAATTACACCGTCTGACAAGCGCAAGATAAATATCTACGAAAGTACAGCCGAATTAAATATAACTGAAGTAACAAATAAGGATAGCGGAAAGTATGAGATAAGAGTTCAGAATGAAGCTGGTGAAGCGAGAAGCTCGAGCTCCGTTACCGTTAAAGAACGCAAAGATACTACGAGTGAAGTAAAAGCACCAATGTTTGTGGAACCGATTCAGCCCCAACTTGTTGCAGAAGGAGAGGTTGTCATCATGGAAACACGAGTGGAATCATATCCAATGGCATCCTTTCAATGGTTCCATGAAAGTACACCTCTTGAGGTACTTTTTTTTATTTTTATGCTCGTTTAAAACAAACCTTTAATTCTTACATGGAGCAATATATTATATATCCAGAATTTCATAAAATTAATAAAAAATATAATTTGTGTTGCAGTCGACACCACAGGTAAGAATCGTGACTCAAGAGAATCGATCGATCTTGATGGTAAAAGAAGTCACATCAGAACTTGCTGGTAATTACACATGTCGTGCTGAGAACGTCGGTGGCTCGGTCACTTGTACAGCCACCGTTAACTTGACAGAAACAACATGGGAAGAGGCAATTGAATTAGTTTCACCGACATTCGTTAAGAGATTGTCACCCGTAAAAGTTATGGACGGTGAAAGTGTTAATTTAACCTGCATCGTTGAGGGAAAACCAACGCCTAGAGTAGAATGGTACCACAATGACAAGCCAATTAAAGAAGGCAAAGAAATTACAATTATTCAGAACATGGAGGGTGTCTGTAACCTAGCTATTACCGAAGTATTCCCAGAAGATGCTGGAGAATATACTTGTCGTGCTGTGAATCCTGTTGGCGAGGCTGTTTGCACGTCGTCGCTTGTTGTTGAAGGTATGTCATTCGACGCGAATAGCTATATAGTTTATAAATAGCTGTCTATTTTACACAGTTTACTTTCAGCATACGAGTACGTACCTGACTCGGAAATTGCATCTTCGATAATCGCGACATCCCTTACCACAGGACAAAGCGAATCGGAAGAAGATCTTCTATCTCCAAAAGTAAATATAGGATCCAACAATATAGAATTATGCTTGATTCAGTGTTAGGCATTGAAATTCATATTTTTCTTTAGGAAACACCTATGTTTGACACTGATGTAGAAGAATCTGTACCAGAGATAATCAAGAAGCTTCCTCAGTTAGTTCCTACCAAAGACGGGGAATTAACTAGGTAGGTTTAAAACACATTTGACAAATGATAATTATGTCAAACATGAATTAATACATACATACATGCATATATATATATATATATATATATATTTGTATGTGTGTGCGTGCGTGCGTGCGTGCGTGCGTGCGTGCGTGTGTGTGTGAATATGTTCATGCGTACTGCCATCTTTTCTCATATAGATTGGAAGTAAAAGTGAAAGGCAAACCAAAACCGAAAGGAAAATGGTATAAACAGGGCGTGGAAATAGTCTCATCACAAGAATTCCAAATTGAAGAATTTGAAGATGGTACATCAGTATTAACAATCGCTGAAACTTTTCCCGATGACACTGGCGAGATCGTATTCGAAGCTCACAATCCACTTGGTGTATCAACTACGACGGCGTATTTATCAGTAGAAGGTAATATCTTGCATTTTACAGATCCCAAAGGCTTCGCTAATCTGGTTAAGCTTTCTTTTCAGCTGCGCTCTTCAATCGGAGAAGCGTCGATAGTTCTATAGCATCCTGGTAAAACTCCGCTCATTATCCTACATTCCTTACATCAATCACATCAAACACTCGCAACATCCTCGACTTACACTCCGTTTTATTTATGGCATATTTCATACAAATTTATGAATCTCTTTGATCTCGTTCAAATTCTCGTCAATTTCAAATTCTTCTATCTGAATGCTAACAAGACCGGAGAGATTCGCTATATATTCGTTAAATGTTTCTTATATTCGCTTTGTCGATTAGGTATACTCGGAACAAAAGAGTACCGAAAACCAGAATGGGTCACACAGATGGAAGAAATGCAAGAAGCTTTAAGAGGTAAGACTTGCGTTTATCGTCTGAACACGCTCGATTGCATGCCGAGTGATGTAGAGTGCCGTTTCTCGAGCGATAGTCTGGATGACTGTGTATTAAAAAATGAGAGTTCTCAAAGGGATAGCTCAACTGTGACCAGCGAATTTTCATCAACAAGAACCTTGATGAATATTGCCGACGATGTCGGATTACCTCTTGATGAAGAAACCTCTTCGAAAGAATACTTCTCATTGAAAGGATATTTAGATTCTATGGGAACTCACCAAGAGAATATTACTGCGATCCAATATTTTTGGCAGGTTGATACTTCTCATAAGGAACAAACTTCAATGATATTTGACTCAGTAAAGCAATTAGAGAAAAAGCAAGATAAAGAATCTATTGAACATAAATGTTCTTCATATATAACGTCATTAGAAAATAAAAAAAGTGCACTTTTCAAATCTGTGCTTAGTAATGCGATAAACCATGATTTCGCTATCGAAAAAACACACGCTATGACGTCAATTGAAACCAAACCAAAAATGAAATCGAAACATATCTCTACATCAATTTTAAGTACGCAAAATGCGATAACTCCTGTAATAAAGCATGAAGAATATAAAAAGGCTGTAGTAAAA
This sequence comes from Aphaenogaster rudis, assembly GCA_003063815.1. NCBI lineage: Eukaryota > Metazoa > Arthropoda > Insecta > Hymenoptera > Formicidae > Aphaenogaster > Aphaenogaster rudis. The sequence continues at coordinate 209,406 of NJRL01000165.1, forward strand.
ATGTCAAACATATCAAAACAACTATCTCCAATCAGAACAGAAGCTGCCAAATATAGTGTTCAGAAAAGAATTATCGGCAAACCGCTTGCAACTATTGATTCCTTTAGCACTGAAGACACGTTTCAAAAGGCGCGCATCAATTCAATATTCAACGAAAAGATCTCAATGGACGTATCGACAGAGCGCAAAAAGAAGACGATCGTTCTCGACTTTGGTGAGTTCCCACCGTCAAAGAGCGAAAGAAAAATTTACGAACACTTTCACTCGGCTAAAAAGACAAATTCTTTAGAGAACCAGAAATCGCCATTCTATTTGTCATCAATTGAAGAAAAAAATAAAATGCCAAGCATGCGTGATCAAAACAAATTGGACGCAAAGATATTTAAAATTCCCGAGAAACTTGCAGTTAAGCCGATTCATGACTATAAAAGAAAATATCATACATATCCCAAATCTAGGATTCCTGTCTCAAAATGCTCCCAGGAGAGACGACTCGAGAACTATGCCATAAAATCGCGGATATTTCCATTAGAGCCGAGAGAAATCGATCTGGAATTTTTCCAGCAACTACATACAGCGGATAGTCAAGATGAATTACAAGAATTTTTACTTCTCGAAAGTCAATGCAGCGGAAATTTTGGATTAGCAGGCGACATATCCACTTATAACGAATACTGTACCGAAGATGATAGAGGCACGGTGTCAGGTAGAATTTGATTTAAGACTAACGATGTATTACTTGTGCATGAATTTTTATATGTTTTTGTCTAACTAGACTACTGATACGAGGTACTTATACAAGTAACCTAGGCACCAAACATAGAATTAGGTAAGAAATTTAATTCAACGTGGTCCATTTTTATTGTAAGAGTTTTTCATAATCATAGTTTCATGATATTTCAGCTACACAAGCTATCCCACGATTTATCCAAGAAATAACGGACGTTTATGGGAAAGAAGGAGATACTGCTTTGTTTGAATGTATCTATTCTGGTAACCCCAAACCAGGTAATCATTACACATCGCGCAAATATTGTGAAATCAGTTGTAAAAGTTGTATTAATTAATTATTTCCTCAACTTATAGATGTTGTTTGGTATAAGAACGATAAACTTTTAATGAATACGGAGAATATAAAAATACGTATATTTGATGAAGAAAATAGAACTACTCTAACAATTAAGCAAATTACTAAAGAGGACAATGCCACATATGTTTGCAAAGCTACCAACGAAATTGGTATGATAGTAACGAAAGCCAAATTGCATGTCGAATCTATCAGTGAATCACGGCCCACGCCGGACGACATAATCAAAAAGGAAGAAAAACTAGACATAAAACCGAAAAAACAAGAAGAGAAACCGCATAAAAAGAAGAAAACCGAGCTGAAGAAGGCAAAGGAGATCAAAGAGAAAGTAAAAGCCGAACGTATTAAAATTGAGAAAGAAGAAATTCGTGAAGAGAAGCTAATTCCAAAAGCACAGATAGAAGAAAAGTTAGTAATCATATATTTCGTTTTGTTTGCGATATATTCCATACTTGAGTCTTTTAATTTATTTTGTTTACAAATTATAATTTTTGCTATTTGTACTTTCAGGAGAATTGTTGATGTTGAAGAAACCCAACTATTGGAAACTACAGAGTTCATAGAAGATAAACCCGATGAGGTATTATAAGATATGCAGTTTTTTAAGTATATCAATAATATAACTATACCTCTTGTAGAATTTTAAAAACTACTATTTTATCTTGCACATTTTAGGTTTCTAGAGCACAAAGAATAGTACCAATCCAAGAACCAATTATGACTGAAGCAACAGCTTCCTTGAAGAAAATTGATGATCAAAAACCGCGAGAGCATACACCTAAATTCGAAGAACGTGCCAAAGAAATTGTCGAAGCGCGAGAAAGTATCGTCGTATCAGAAATCATGAGTGAAGGTACTGCTCCTGATTTCACCATCGAAACGAAACTTGATCACGCTCAAGTTATTTCAGAAACTCTACAGAAAGTTTCGGTCTCCGAAGCACATGTGCAAGAAATGAAACATATAGAGACAAAGCAGAAAAAAATAAAGAAAGTGAAAACAGAAAAGGTTAAAGAAGATATTACCGTAAAAGAGATTGTAGAGCGACAAAAAGAAAATATAGCTCGGGAAGTCGATGAGATAATGGAGGTACTTGATGTAAAAGAGTTTGGCCCAGGAGAATCTCCCCTTCGAGAACTCGCGACAATTGGCTACTTGGTTCGACAAGGTGTTTCCGTAAACGAAATCAACGAATGCCTTTACAGGACCGAGATCTTTCCCGCTCTCAAAACACCCGATGCTCAGAATGCTTTAGTTCAGTTGGTGGAAAGAAAGGGCCATGGTCCCTTGATCACCCAAGTACTTACTGAGGAGACGACAACCGACGAAAGCTTCGTTGCAGCAACAGTCGGCTTTCGTGCTTTTATGAGAATGGTCGAGCTTCAGCATGCAACCGTGGAAGAAGTCATCATACACTTTGCTCCGGAAGATTTCAGGCCACGTGCTTGGGAAGTTACAGAAATTTCCGAGGTACAGATATGGCACAAACGTTATATAAATTTTTAACAATTATTAAGAAAAAATGCTCTGTTTTCTTCTTTTTATTTTCCTTAATAAAATACATGCTGTAATATTTCCAATAATAAATTCTTTTTTGTTTCTTCTTTTAGGTTGAAACTGAGCAACATGCTACAGAAAGAGTGGATATCGTTAGTAAAATGGAAGTTCATTTTAAGGGTAAGCCGAGATTGCAGACTGCGATTATCCTCTATAGATATAGTCCCAAGAGTTCTTTATACATATGCATAAGATTTAGATTTATTAAAAATTTTTTTTCAATATTTTCAATATTTTCCTTTTTTCTTTCGCGTGAAGAATGAATTGCCCTAAATTTTCAAAAAAATAAGCATTTTCTGATTATAGAGAGAAGAGACGAAAGGAAAGCTACGCACGTACAGGATATTCGAGAAATTAAAGGTTTGGAATAATAAGTTTCGATGCATGAGATATCTGTTCGTATGACTTATTAACGAATTGATTTCTCGCTATAATAAGCAGTGCTGTTGACATTATTTGGTATAGTCTTACTGTTAGCGAACAATTAACGCTACATCGCATATATTTGTAATTTTAATTAATTCAATTTAGGATAAACACAAGTCACCAATAATGATATAAGAAGCAATAATACGCTTAAATCCATCTTTATATTATGATTACTAATTTTCTAGAGATTAAAGTTTTAATCAACGCTATATTTTTAAATTATAATATTTTTAAAATATTTCTTTATTTTTTCATATATAAGAATATTAACACACACATATATATATATATATATATATATATATATATATATATATATAAAAGAGTAAAAATGTGTACTGAGGTACGATGTTCACGACAGTAACGATCACTATTTTATTATGTTTTCAGATGTATGAAGCTTTACTTGATTGAATAATAGCTGTGCGATTTTTTCGCTTACGCCGCTATGCTTTCCACACGCGACAAATCCTATTTCCTTATCTAATATAATATTTACGTTGCATTTTAATCAGCTATTTTCCATATCAGCTTCGAAATTAATGCTTCGCAACTCGATGCTCATTCGCGCTACATCGATAGTGCCTTGAAATGTAAGTTCTATATATTTATTGATACTTTGCTCAACACAAGATAGTATGAAACATAAGAATATAGTATGATCACAAGATTAATAATGTTACGTTCTACTAAATTTACAATAAATTTCCACATTTACACGTTTCTGGAAACCCAAACACTTGTTATTTGTTTGTTGAGCACGTTCATATCGTAATCAAATACACGCTCTTTAGTCGTGGAGTAAAGTATGCAAGATATAGAGTGAGAGTGAGAGAGAGAGAGAGAGAGAGAGAGAGAGAGAGAGAGAGAGAGAGAGAGAGAGAGAGAGAAAGAGAGAGAGAGAGAGAGAACAAAAATAAAGACATCACGCAACACTCACGTCTGACACAAAATTCTCACATACTTTCCACAGAATACGAGGACACACGGCAGGCACACACAACATTGCGCAAACGCAAAGATAGAAAACCAAAGGATCAAATCGAAGAAACAACACAAGATAGGGAAGAGGGGGTTCAATTTATAAAAATCGAGGAGGTCGAGGAAATTGAGAAAGAGAGAAAAAAGGAAGAAATCGAAGAAGAGATTATTGAACTCGAACGGGATTCAAAGGGCAGATTGATTCGTAAGCAAAAGCAAGATATGGAAAAACAAATAAATATAGAAGAGGAAGAGGAAACAATTGAAAAAGTTAGAAAGATATTAACGCCAAAAAGATCAAACATCGGTAAAGACGAGATACAACTGGAAGAGACAGAAGAATTTGAAGTAATAAAGGATCAATTATTGCCATCTATGGCTTTGAATGTATCTAGCCAACGAAGTCAAGTGATACCATTAGATCGTACAATCGAGCAAGCACTTGGCAAACCTGAGCTGGAGAAAGCTAAATACACATTAGACACTGTTATCGCGCTAACGGAACAAATGACATCGGTACATGAAAAAGAAATTGATCAAGTGACGAGTGTTAAGCCTATCGAACGTAAAGCGTCAATATCAATCTCATCGATAGAACCATATTCTGTCACAGAAACTACTGCACATATATCTACTGATGAATTCTCTGGCTCTTTTAAAGCTGCTTCTTATGAAGCTACACCTTCTGTAATAATGAAAGAAGGTCTTCTTATTAGCGAAACACTGACTCATGATGGGGATGTATCAAATCTAACTTTGACCACACCAGAAACGAGTCGAAAAGCAGACGTGCAGGTTACCGTGCAGGAAGCCACAACTATTAGAGAGACCATAGTTAATCAAAGCGAAATACCCACCGAAGATTTTATAACACCCTTAAGCGTTAAGGCGGAGGATATTGTCTTACCGCAAATATCACTTTCGGTTTATGAAATACAAGAAGGTTTGGCTGAAGACAAATTGGAACCTGCAAAAACGGTACTTACAAAACCTCGAGTTAACGTCAGTACAATAGAACCGCTGATAGTAGAAGAAATTCATTCCGAGGATAAACCGGGAAAATATTATCCAGAATTAATAGTACCTACTGAAGTCGCTACTGAAACGGTAATCTCCCAGCGACAACGCATTACCGAAGAGATGAACGCACCCGAGAAAGAAGGAGCATACATTTCAAGTAGATTACCGCCGAGTCAAACGGCCCAAATCGGAATCTCCTATGGGAACGAAACGGCTATCATTTATCACGATGTTGTGCAGGAGCGTGAAGGCGAATACATTCCCGATCGTAAAATAGATTCTTTCGAAGCTACACCAAATGTCACCCTTCTGGAAGGAGTTACGATATCAACGATCGATACTCAACAAAAAGAAGACGATTTAACAATCGAAGAAAGTAAACAGGTCACGGCCGACTTGAATATTATTGAAATTATGTCAGCTGTGACGGTAGAGACGATGACTTCCGAAAAAGAACGAGATTATCATCCTGAAGAAAAGCCTACTACTAAACTGGCCGTTACGTCGATCTCTCCATTGGAGATTGGTTTTGTAGCAGATACGATTGTTCAAGAATCCGAAGGAACCTATAGTGCCGATCAAAAACCATCCGAAGTACTGGCGGAAACATCGGTCAGACCGGAGGAACACATCTTGATATCTCAAGTTCAAACCGCGGACTATCCCGCGGATTTGAAAGACACGCTTAAATACGTTTCGGAAAGCGGTGTTGTATCCATTCAGTTGACAGAAGCGAAAACTGTTCTCGAAACACTTACTCACGATCGAGAGGCTAGCATGAAGGAAGATGCTAAACCGGAAACTCATACGATCGAGACAATCTACGACGCTGTCAGAGGTATTGAAATATTGCAAACTACTTCTATAGAAAAAGAAGCCGAACTGAAAATCTTTGAAATGCCTGAATTACATCGCGGCAAAACGGTGCCTACTCATCCAATGATCTCGCTTGAAGTTCAAGAAACCCAACCTGAAAATGATTTAGGTGAAGTCACGAAAGAAGCCTTATCAACCGCTACAGCTAAAATCGAAGCGATCAGTCTGCAAGAGACGATCGTTGGCGAGACTGTTGCGGCGGAAGGTATAGCTCCAGCGAAGAAGGATAAGAGTCCCGAGACTATGACCGCTATAATCTCAATGAATCAGATTGAGAGCTTGCACACCACGATGATCGTAGCGGGTGAAAAAGAAATCGAATATCTTGAAACAACCGATGTTAAAAGTGCGTTTGCAAATCCTGAATATATGACGCAAGTGGCTCCTATGTGCGAACAAGTAAGAACAGAATCGCCGACTGAAGAGTATCTAATGGTAGACAAACCTGTGAGTGGAAAAGCATATTCATCTCACGTTCCTATAGAAACTATCAGCATCGTTATGCAAGAAACCGCAGAAAAGGAAGAGGTTTATAAAGCAGACGTGAAACCCGAAGAAAAGATAGCGAACATCGAACTCACGGAGATGAGACCTGGCGCCAGCGTATTAGAAATAATTCCACATGATCTCGAGAATATTTACACGCCGGATACTGGACCACAAACCCATACGGTTGAATCGTCCATAACTGGCCACACTATCGCGTCAAAGACGGAGATCTTAGTGGAGCAAAGTGCTGGAAAGATAAGCAGCGATCTACCGAAATCAGGCAAAGCGATATTACATCAAGAAGCTCTAGAAGAATTGATAGTAACAGAAACAAATGTTGGCGAAGCGGAACGAATCAGGGATGAAGATGCGCGTCCTATTACACAGAACGCCGCAGTTCAAGTATGCGCTCAATCTGAAAAACTGACCGTCACTGAAGTAACAACCGAATTGAAGGAAGAAGAATTGTCAATGGAAAAGTTACCGGACGAACGAAGGGTTGTATTAGATATAACTGAGGGCCATGAGATAGCCGAAACGCAGGAGATGATTCTTGCGAGCAATGTAAGTGTATTGAAAGAAGAAAAACCGAATCAGGAAAATGCCAATCAGTTGCAAAGCGGATTGGATGTTGTACAACAAATGGAAGTATCGGTATCTGAGAAAGAATCTCCTTTAGAAACAGATGTAAAACCTGATATTAAAAAGGTTGGTATTACTTTTCAAGAAGGAGAGAGTCTGACAATTGAAATTACACATCCCGAAGACAAAGAAGATATACTTAGTGAAAAACACACTCCGAAAACAGCCGAAGCTATAATCGACATAGTAACACAGAATATAGCGTCGACATTTGAGATTGTTAGTGGTGTCGCTCCTACTGAATTATCTACCAAATCTACCCAAGAAGCACGTCCTAAAGCGACATTATTACCGTTTGAAACAGCTATCGCTGAAGAAGTGCAAACAAGAGAAACTGAGAAGCCTTTTTCTCATATGCCAGCGCCAGAAAAAAGAGCTAATTTGGAATTTGTAATGGGTGAAGGCCTTGTTGTTTCTTCTGTAACAGCGGGTGATAAAGAAAACATGCTTACAGAAATGGAAAAACCACAATCGAAAGCTGCTATTTTCGATATTCCCACTCATATCGTGGCAGAAGCTGCTGAAGTAACCGCGGCCGACAATATCAGTGAATTAATATGCGAAGAAACAATCTCCGCAACGGCTACGACCGAGCATATCGCTCATCGTAGTATTGTTACATCCGAAATGTCAACTGGTGACTCAGAGCAGCCTATGCTTGATTTCATCAAACCAGATAAAAAGAGAGTCGATGTATCGTTCGAAGAAGAAACAAGCGTAACAGTAATTGAAACAATTGCGTCTGACAAGGAGCGAGAATACTTGAAGAAACCGAATATTCCCGGTGAAAAAATCACTACTAGCTTTGACGCTCATAAAATCGCCGAACTCACCGAGGTTACACCGGCCATTTATCTAGGAGACCTCGATGTGAAAACACCAGTAAGAGCAGCGGCGAAAGAGGAACGTTTACCGTTTGAGAGTATTGTTCAAAGCGAAACTGTTGCAACAGAAACAGAAATAGAATTTAAAGATAAACCAACCAAAACCGATACGGCCCGAATATCCGTCGATGAGATCATCAGTGCCACTATGTCTACCGAGATTTTAGGCGAAAAGGAAGATATTCTCCAAATTCCCGAAAGACCTACAGAAAAAAGGGCTGAAGTTCAATTTGCCGGACATATTATCGCGGAGAAGAGCGAAGTCACTCTAGATTCCAGCGCTGGAGAATTGATGGAGACGAAACCGACTCCTATTTCAGCCGCATTCTCAAGTATCCCGTTAGAGGCAATAGTAGCAACGGAAACGCAACCAACGGAAGCGGAGGCTATACTCGGAAAAGATAAAATACCATCTATGGCTCAAGCTGATCTTTCCATGATAACGGAACAAAGCGTACAGGTATCTTCGATAATCTTGGAGGATAAAGAAACTGAATATAAGCCAAAGAAAATACCAAAAGCAAAAACAGCGGAGAAAGCTCTAATCGAAACTCATGGCGTCGCCGAAACAACAATGCAAATTGCTAATTTTAGCACTGGTGAAATTGCTATTGGCGAAACACCACTAGCTGCCATCGCAATTCCAGATCATATAGTTTTTAATCCACTAGTAGAATCACAACCTATTGTTCAAGAAGGAGAAGAACAATTTACGCCAGCGTTAATGCCGGAAAATAAAATTGTGAACATTGATATGGAAGAAGGCAAGGCAATCGTGAGTATAGCATATATAACGCCAGCAGATAAAGAATCACCGTATGTCATCGAGGAACAACCGCATAAACACGCTGCTTCATTCGACATCGATGCTATTCACAGCATTGCAGAAACGACCTCGGTAGCTGTCGAACATTCCGTAGGGGAAGTAACCATCGAAAAGCCAGACGTTAAAACGATATCATCTACACATGAAGTGTATCAAAGTCTCTTAGTGACTGAAGATATGATTCAAGATCGAGAGAAACCTTTCGAAGGCAAATTTATGCCAGACATACACAAAATAGAATTATCTGTTGAAGAGGGCAAGCGTGTTACCTCTGTTACGGAAATTAAAATAGCTGACAAAGAAGCTCCTCTGGAAACATTACAGGAAGACAGATCTCACTCGGCACTTTCGGTTATTATTCCTGGCCACGAAGTCGCCGAGAGATCTGAAATAATTCCCAGTTCAAGTACAGGTGAAATAAGCGAAGTTATAGTACCGATAAAAGTAACCGCGCTAATTGGCCAAAAACCCTTTGAGACAGTGCAACTGACCGAACAAGTTCTTGTGGAGAAAGAAATGGACAGGACTCAGGAAACGCCATTGACAAAAACAAAAGCGCGTGTTGTTTTAGATGAAAATAGATTCGTCGCCATTACAGAATCTATTAATGCTCAAGACGTTGAAGAAGAATTTGCTACGAAGAAACTTCGCCAAGAGGCGGCAAATCTTTTGATAGAAGGTAAGGAAATAGCCGAACGAACGGAGATTAATTTACGCGAAGGACTCGGAGAATTACCTGCAACATTGAAACCGATTGAATGCGAAGCACATAGAACACAATCTACTTTGGAAAGTATTGACGTTAGCGAAACGGTTCCTCAAGAGCAAGGTGCAACATTCATTGACAAATTCAAACCTGATAAGCGTAGCGCCGAGATTAGCTTCGTGGAAGGGAAAAGTATTACCGTAGATCATATCGTAACACAAGACAAAGAAGAAACGATGAATATTCCGAAATTCGAAGAAAGTATGGCAAAAGTAAAACTAACAAAACCTGGCATGGATATTGCCCAAAAGGCTCAAATATTTATCGAGCAAAATACCGGGTCGGTTAAGCCTCTTGAAAAAATACAAGCGGAAGCTCACATAAAGCAAGATGCGTTTCAATCTATCATTGTCCAAGAAGTTCCAAGTGCGGAAAGCGAAGGTACTTTCGATAACTATCCGAAGGTAATATTCAGCACAGCTATGCCAACATTCGAAGAGGATCATGGTGTATTTATTACGGAGATAACATCTGGCGAAGTCGAAGAGTCATTAGAAGAGAAGAAATATGAAACATCTCGAACAGCTGTCCACACAATTGTTACTGAACACGATATAATAGAAACCACGATGGTGGAATCTCGAGTCAATGTACCTGAACAATCTCCTGATTGTATTTCAACACCTCAGGTAGCCACGCCGGCCCAAGATACGTTCGAAAGCATTATTGTTAACGAGAATATTGTTGAAGAAAGTGAGAAGACTTTCGATGGTCTTTCTAAACCTACTACACAGAAAGCGAATATCGATGTAACGGAGATAAAACCGTTACAGGTTTCAGAAACAATTGTGGAGGATAAAGAAGAGGTATTAAATATCGCTTTAAAACGAACTGAAGTCAAAGCTACGCCAGACATCGATTTATTCCAAACTATCGAAGGTTCTTTCGTGGAAAGTATACAAAGTACTCGAGAGCTCCGTGAGGAAAAACCATTTTCCACTCAAGCGACCATGAGTCAGACCACGGTGGAAACAATAATGAGATCAGAAACAACACCAGCCGAAAGAGAGGACGTTTTTGAGAGCAAACTGCAACCAAAAGGACAGAAAGGTAAACCGCAATTTGAAGGTCTTACGACGGTTGTAATTACCGAGATAGCTTCTAATGAAATTGAAGACATCTTACCTGAAGCCGTTACACCAAAACAGCACCAGGCACAATCAAGCTTAACAGGCAGAGAAGCCGCAGAAGTACTTCAAATAGTTACAGCGAGCACGACCGAAGATTTTGCAAAAGCTACTAAATTATATGAACAAAGAGGTAAACCAGGACTCGAAGAATTATCATCCGTGACCGTTTCCGAAATTATTTTCAATGAAGTTGAAGACGTCCTAGTTAACAAAGTTATTCCAAAAGATTTCAAGGCTGATTTTAACATTTCTGGTAGAGAAATTGCTGAAACAATTCAAGTAACAACAATGTCCGAGACCAATGAGCTTGCTATAGGAGGACTTGAAGAACAGAAAGGTAGCCGACAAGTCGACGAATTAATTCCGCTAACTATTTCACAAGTAATTTCTAATGAGGCCGAGGAAACATTAATTAGCGCTGAACTTCCCACGGGGAAAACAGCGCGACCAAATTTGCTCGGTAGAGATATCGCGGAAACGACATTGGTCTTAACAATGACTAATGCCGAAGAACTCATTCCTAAAAAAGAAACCGAGAAACAGAAAGGTAAACCCAGTCTCGAAGAATTAACGGCTTTAACGGTATCACAAATAGAATCTCAAGAAACTGAAGATATTCTCGATAATCCCAAAGTACCGATCGAGAGAACAGCGCAAACAAGTTTGTATGGTAGAGACATAGCAGAAACTACGGAAATAATGACTGTATCAAATCTAGGTGAATTCGTTAAACTTCAAAAGTCCGAAGTACAAAAGGGAAAACCGAATCTCGAGGAGTTATTATCTTTAAGTATAACGCAAACTGTATCCAATGAAACAGAAGGTCTACTGCCTAGCCCAGAAATGCCTACGGAAAAAATGGCGCAAACTAATTTATCTGGTAGAGATGTCGCCGAAACAAGTCAAATTTTAACGATGATGAGCATAGAAGAACTTTCCAAACAAGTACAACCCGATGAACATAAAGGGAAAGTAGAAGTAGAAGAATTATCCTCCTTGACTATATCTCAAATATTATCTCATGAAACCGAAGAAACTTTCGAGAGTTTCGATGCACCTAGTGGACTCACAGCGATGCCTATGATATCTGGTAGAGAAATTGCCGAGACTTCTCAGGTACACACTGTTACGAATGCCGAAGAACTTTTGAGACCCAAAAGTCCAGCAAAACAAGAAGGTAAACCACGATTGGATGAATTTTCCTCACTTATCGTTTCTCAAGTAATATCTACCGAGACAGAAACACAACTCGCAAGTCTAGAAAGGTTAGATGAGAAAACAGCAATACCATGTCTCTCAGGTAGAGAGATAGCTCAGAAAATCGAAATTGTAACCGCTGCTACCGTTGAACAAATACTTGAGTTGGAGAAAAAAGATGATCAGAAAGGAAAACCAGACGTTGAAGAAATGAGTTTCATTACTGTGTCTGAAGTAATTTCTACGGAAACAGAAACAGAATTACCGACACAGGAAACTCCAAAACAACGAAAAGCTCTGCCAAAAATATCCAGCATAGAAATCGCAGAGACGTCGGAAGTTTTGACAGTGAGTAACGCCGAGGAACTTGCGAAATCACAACTTCCCGAAGAACAAAGGGGTAAACCAAATTTAGAAGAACTAATGCCATTATCGATCTTTGAAGTGGCTTACAATGAAGCAGAGAAAATATTAACTAGTCCAGAGGAGCCAACTAAGCAACTAGCCGAAAAAAGCATGCTAGGCATGCGCGTTGCAGAGAAATCACAAATATTTGCGTCATTAACAACGGAGGAGATGACAGAGTACGCTCAACCTCGGATAAAGAAAATAATACCAGAACAAATACCATTTGAGAGTATACAGCAAACCGAATCAATTCCTCATGAAAGAGAACGCTCGCTTGTTCCTAATAAGGAAACATCAACCGCAACGGCCGACGTTACATTCCGTGTTTCCGAAGGCATCGAAGTTATCCAAGTAACCGCTACGGAGAAAGAAGCAAAAGAAATCATAAAAACTCTGGAAGAAACAACTAAACAGATAGCCGAGCAGAGCATGCAGAGCATGGGCGTTGCAGAACAGTCTCAAGTGGTTACGTCATCAACAACGGAAGAGATGATAGAGTCTGTTAAGCCTGAGATAAAGAGAATAATACCGGAACAAATACCATTTGAGAGTATACAACAGATCGAGTCAATTCCTCATGAAAGTGAACAATCTCTTATCCCCGATAAGAAGACCCCAAGTACAACAGCTGAAGTTTCATTCCGTGTTTCCGAAGGCGTCGAAATTATCGAAGTAACCACTACGGAGAAAGAAACAAAAGAAATCGTAAAAAATCTAGAAGAAGAAACTAAACAGACAGCTGAGCAGAGTATGCTGAGTATGCGCGTTGCAGAACAGTCTCAAGTGGTTGCGTCATCAACAACGAAAGAGATGATAGAGTCTGCCAAGCCTGAAATAAAGAGAATAATACCGGAACAAATACCGTTTGAGAGTATACAACAGATCGAATCAATTCCTCATGAAAGTGAACAATCTCTTATCCCCGATAAGAAGACCCCAAGTACAACGGCTGAAGTTTCATTCCGCGTTTCTGAAGGCGTCGAAATTATCCAAGTAAC
>NJRL01000165.1:251741-264050 GCA_003063815.1 Aphaenogaster rudis
GTTACTGAAGAACCTGCTGCAGAAATCACTGTAAAGAAACCCGTTCCAAAGGAGGAAGAACAAGTGCCAGAAGAAATTTCTGAAAAGGTGGTACTGAAGAAACCGAAAGAAGTATCTCTCAAGGAAGTAGTCGCCGACGAAGTGACGATTAAGAAACTGGTTGTCGAGGAAAGAGAAAAGGATGTAAAAGACGTAACTGAAGAAATTACGTTAACGAAGAAACCAAAGAAAAAGCCCGTTACTGAAGAACCTGCTGCAGAAATCACTGTAAAGAAACCCGTTCCAAAAGAGGAAGAACAAGTGCCAGAAGAAATTTCTGAAAAAGTGGTACTGAAGAAACCTAAAGAAAAGTCTCTCAAGGAAGAAATCGCCGATGAAGTGACAATCAAGAAACCAGTTGTCGAAGAAAGAGAAAAGGATGTAAAAGACATAACTGAAGAAATTACGTTAAAGAAGAAACCAAAGAAAAAGCCTGTTACCGAGGAATCTGCTGCCGAAATCACTATAAAGAAACGCGTTCCAAAGAAGGAAGAACAAGTTCCAGAAGAAATTTCTGAAAAAGTGATTCTAAAGAAACCGAAAAAAGAGTCTCTGAAGGAAGAAGTCGCCGACGAAGTAACGATTAAGAAACCAGTTGTCGAGGAAGAAGAAGAGGATGTGAAAGAAGTCACGTTAAAGAAGAAACCCAAGAAAAAACCCGTCACGGAAGAAGCTGCTGCTGAAATTACTGTAAAGAAACCTGTTCTAAATGAGAAAGAAGAAATATCGGAAGAAGTCTCTAAGAAGGTGATACTAAAGAAATCGAAAAAAGAGACTCCTAAAGAAGAAGTCGCAGATGAAATTACAATTAAGAAACCTCTTGTAGAAAAGAAGATGGAAGATGTCATCGAAGAAGTTACTTTGAAACCCAAGTCAAGAAAAAAGATGATCGAAATGGAAGAAGCATCGGAAGTGACTATTGCAAAACCTGTAGAAGATAAGAAAGTGGAAGAACAAATTACAGAGGCATCTGCGGATGTATTATTAAAGGAAAAAAAGCCAGCGCCAAAAATCGAAGATGTAATTACGGAGGAATTAACTATTCGGAAAATCGAAGTTGTAGAACAACCTGAAGAAGTAATTGAAGAATTTACTTTGAAACGCAAGCCACCGAAAAAAGTACCGAAACCAATTGAAGAAATTTACGAAGATGTTACTTTACGTAAATTACGACCAAAGAAAAAATCTAAATTGGATATCAAAGAAATTACTGAGGTGGAGAATGTAACATTTAGACCACGTTCTACAAAGACGAAGGAAGATGTAGAACAGGAATTTAAAATTTCATTAAATACATATGAAGAAGAAGATATTTCTATGTCCGGTAAAGTGCGCTTAAAACCAAAAAGACGACCACTTACATATTCTGAAGAGACTGGAGAAGAAACGATCAAAATCATTCAAGAAATCGAAGATGATTCCGGCCCAATTATCGAAGAGATTATCGATGAATCGGAAGAAGAAGGTAAAGAAGAATATAGCGTCGAAGAGCTCGACATCGATGAAATGAATATACCGCTGAGACGAAAGAAAAAGAAACAGAAAGCTCCATATAGTGTAGAAGAAATTGAAGAAGATGTTAAATTGCAATTAAAACGTGATAGAAAATACTCATACGAGGAAACTGATGCTGAATCTTTGGCGCTGAAGTTGAAGAGCAAGAGACGTGTTTCCACATTCGAAGAAGGTTCGAAGATGGCTACATACATTCATGCTTTATTAACATGTAAAATTAAGTTTTAATAGAATATGTTTTCATAATATGCTACCATAATGCTTATGATAATGATTAATGTACTTTAATAATTATTTTAACCCTTTTAGCAATGAGTGTATATGTTCTATTCTCATGCTTTGCCTGTCCTTTCCTTTATCCAGTTGCTGCGTTTCTTTTTAGAGAGAAAAAAATTTTTGCCTATTATCCTTAAGTCTTTCACTAATCCGCTGCGTATGAAAAGCATATCGGTAGTAGTCATTGCATTATATCTTTTAACACAAGCAATTTATTTACATAATTAGTGTAAAAAGATCCATATTCAAAACAAAATGGTACACACTCTAATGTGAGCAAATAGAATCTGCTTATATAAATATTAAATACTGTATCCGCCTAAAAAGCTCTTCGCTATGTTATGATTGTATCATAATTATAAGCAACCGTATTAATAGTCGATATTTGTTTGATATTTATATATAATATTGCAGAAGAAGCTTCTCTCAGTATTACTAAAGAAGAGGAAATATCTGAAGAAGGTTCGCTTTAATAATATCTTCTCTCTATTTGCGTATAATATAATTTAAAATTTAAAATTTTTTTATTATATTCCATTTTGAATAACTTATTAATACCTTTCAGTCGACGAACTCGAATATGTTGTTCATGAAGGTGATACAATGTTTTCAATTTGTTCTTATATTGCCGAAACGGAAGAAGCTATTAATTTAGTAGAAGGAGAAAAAGTTTATATCATCGGTAAGATCTCTATTTCATAAAATGCTCCCATTACATTCATTATAATATACATTCAATATATAATTCATACATAAAACATCCCTGATTGATATTTATTTTCCGTAGATCATACCAATCAGGATTGGTGGTTTGTAAAAAAACACTTGACCGAAGAAAAGGGTTGGGTACCAGCGCAATATTTATTGGATGAGACGCATTACACTGTTTACTTGCAACGAAAATTGCATGAAAAGATTGATAAATTGCCAATCTTTGAGAGTAAGTATTTATCTATGAAATTGAAAAATCTGACAAAACAATCCAATATATGAAATTTATTAATCACACTGCTTTCATAGCATACGCTTGCAATTTAAAATTTGACGTAAAATAAACATTGATATCATACGCGTTTATATATTTTTTTAGAACCGGCTCCTGGAGAAAAAGCCTCAGCGCCAAGATTTATTGAAAAATTGCAACCAATTCATACGTTAGATGGTTATACTATTCAATTCGAATGTCAAGTAGAAGGTACACCAAGACCACAAATAACTTGGTTCCGCCAGACCGCTATTATCAAACCGTCTACTGATTTTCAAATATATTACGACGAGGATAATGTTGCTACCTTGATAATCAAGGAAGTCTTTCCCGAAGATGCCGGTACTTTTACCTGCGTTGCCAAAAATGCTGCTGGATTTGCGTCCAGTACTACTGAGCTTATCGTTGAAGCTCCTTTGTCAGATCACGGATCGGATGTTACTGGTCTGTCGAGAAAAAGTCTTTCGAGGTACGCACTTCTTATTCTCTCGAACGAGTTACTTTGATCAGACTCGTCGATCACTTTTCAGTACACAGTTGGATAGGTTAAATATATGTACACTTCGATAATATAACAGTTTATGAAACAAGTGTTAATTACATAAAAACCTGTCAATTTTTATGATTATAACTTTGGCATTATTCTTTTGTATTGTTCTTAATCATTATTACTTATCATTATTATATTGTTTAGAGAATCATCTCTTGCGGATATATTGGAGGGTATACCACCTACATTTTCTCGAAAGCCAAAAGCGAAATATGTGAATGAAGATGACGACGTGATACTGGAATGTCGATTGGTCGCTGTACCGGAACCAGAGATAACATGGTACCATAAAGACGCTCCGGTAGTTAGCCAACAAAACATTACAATTGCAACCGAAAGCGACATGCACATGTACTGCAGTGTAGTAAAATTCACTAAAATTCAAAAGAGGCAGGAGGGAAGATACAAGATTATTGCTAAAAACAGAGAGGGCGAAGCCACTATCGATATTCCTATAAAGGTTAGTCGACAACACGAAGCTACATTTAAAAATTCATCTCTACACATTACATAGCATAATCAATACATTTTCTGGCGGAACAGGTGAAAACTGGAAAGAGCGAACCACCCGAAATTTTAGAACCGTTACAATCCCATGTAGTCAAAGAAGGTGAGACTGTTGTTTTATCGACTCAAATAGTCGGTAATCCATCACCGAAAATAATATGGTACAAAGACGGAAAGCCGATAAAGGGCTTACAATTAAAGCAAGACGGACATGTTAATACATTAAATTTAATCCAACCTCAACTAACAGATAGTGGGGAATATTCAGTCACAGCTATCAATAATATGGGCAAAGCCGAGACTCGAGCTACATTGACCGTTGAGAGTAAGATCAATTAAATATCTCTTTAATCGCATTGCGATATCTTAACGCTTCGCTTTTGCTTTATTCTCGTTACGTTCGTTATGTTTTTTCATTGTGTTCATTTGCCTCTTTGAAAATCAATCGACAATTCACATCTGCTACAGGTAAACTAATCGATGTTAATGTAGATAAGATATAAACTAAAAGAAAATAAATTGCAATTTACATTAATGTCTTCTCAGGCGACAAAATATGTCAGCTTGTTGTCAGATATATGTTTACAAAGCGCTTCTTTACTAATGTGCTTTCAGTTAACACCATATCACAAGTCAACATTAATTTTCAACATTGTGTAAACGACAAGCGTGTCTCATTTGTTAAGGGTATGATACGTATTTATTATTGCTATGCTGCCAATTGTCCAATGCAATTATAACTTTGCACGTAAAATAGAAAATTCTTGGTATAGTAAACACTCTGTTATATTTATGAAATTCAGAAGTACCAAGTGGCGCTCCAGAACCTCCATTGTTCACCAAACGTTTTCAAGAGATAATCGTACCGGAAAAAAGTACTTTTAAGTTAGTTGCCAAAGTCACTGGAAATCCTGTTCCCGAAGTTACTTGGCTTAGAAACAACAAACCTCTTGATAAATCGGCCAATATCATAGAAAGTTATGACGGCGAAAACATCCTGCTCGAAATTAAAAACGCAGACTCCGAAGTAGACGCTGGAGATTATAAATGTGTCGCTAGTAATCCGGTCGGGAAAGCTTCTCATGGCGCAAAAGTCACGGTAGATGTTGCCAAAGTCTTTTTCACGAGGAACTTGCAAAATGAAATCATAGTCGATGAGTATAAGACTCTGGAATTGAGCTGCGAGACATCCCATACTGTTTCCACGGTGTGGTGGCATAATGATGAGGAAGTCAGTGGGATGGATCATCGCGAGGTAATCCAGGAAGGACGCCTACACAAGTTAATTATTAAGAAGAGTGGTCTTTCCGACGCAGGAACATACAAGTGTACCGTCAAGAATCAAATGACGTCTAGCAACGTTATCGTTAGGGCCACCAAGCCGGAATTTGTCAAGAAACTCCAGGACTTTGAGGTAAAAGAACGCGATGTGGCGATTCTAGAGGTTGAGATCACATCGCAAACGGCCGATGTTACATGGCGAAAAGATGGCGAATTATTAACACCAAGCAAGGGGAAACTAGAATTCGTGAAAGATGGTACCGTGAGAAAACTTTTCATCAGAAGCGCATCGGTTCACGACGAAGGCGAATATATGTGCGCTCTTCCGGATCAAGAGTGTACAGCGGAAGTTACGGTTGTCGAATTACCACCGGAGATTATTATCAGGATGCAAGATATAACTATAGCCAGAGGGGAGAAAGCGACTTTCGATATAGAGTTAACGAAAGGTGACGCTCTGGTACGCTGGTTTAAAGACGGACAAGAATTGCAATTTTCTGAGCACGTGCGATTGTCAATCGATGGCAAGAGGCAAAAATTGAAGATTTACGATACCGAAGTAGAAGATGCAGGAATTTATTCTTGTCAAGTTGGCGACCAAACTTCGTCAGCTAGATTGACAGTCGAGGAACCTGAAGTAGATTTTATCAAAAAATTGCCAGATGTTACTTTGGTATCTATCGACACTGATGCAACTTTTCTGATCGAATTATCGCGTGCCGATGTATCAGTAACATGGTTAAAGTAAGTTGAGTTTTATCGCAAACATAAAAATATCAAAAAATTTGAATTTCTTTGACAATTACGATTGTTAAAATTGAAATGAATATGCATATTTAATGGATTATATGGAATTTGTGCAGGAAAGGTGAGACGATCGATTGTGCACGATCGTCGAAGTACAATATTATCGACGAAGGAAGTGTCAAAAAGCTCATCGTTAAAAAATGCACGACCGAAGATATCGCTGAGTATACCGCTATCGTTGCTAATGTAAAGACATCATCAAGATTAAAAATCGAAGGTAAATTTTATATGACTGTGAATTGTGACTTTTTTAAGAGTATATAGCTTAGAGTTAAAATAGCTCTTCCGTGTATCTACATATGTATATGCATACTACGTTTACGCGAGTGTTACTTCTGTAGTAACTTACTCAAATTATCGATAATTCACTCCGCGTAAACGGGTTCAACCCCGTAAGTTACGATAATTTGACTAAGTTATTACAGAAGTAACGCCTCGCGTAAACGTAGTAGCAGTCTAGTATTCGGCACGTCTGGATTGTATTAATCTTATTGATGTTCGAATTTTTTAGTTGTTAAACTCTTAAATTTTATAAGTTCAGATATTGTTTTACAAGCGTCCATTGTTGCAGTTATCGAAACACCGCCTAGAATTGATCCTGATACGCTCAGAAAATACAAAACGATGAAAAGCGATGACATTGATATCATTGTGAAATTCACGGCTACGCCAGCTCCAATTGACGAGTGGACCGTCAACGGCCGTGTTCTTAGAAAATCCAAACGAATTATCCCATCCATCGACGAATGCTCAGCCGTCTTAACGATCAGGGATATACAAGAAAAAGATTTTGGTGATTATAATCTAAAATTAACTAATCCTCGCGGAGAGGACAGTATAGAAATCAACGTCATCGTTGTGCGTAAGTATCTACATGTTTATATTATTGCCTATTTATATATTACGTCTTTATACACGTATCGATATCGGAATAATTTTCGGGGAGAAACGTCGATTTCATTCGAAATAATAATAAAATCTATATACACATCACAGAAGTACCCGGAGCACCAGGAATTCCGGAACCCCTCGAAATAACCGACAACAGCATTACTCTTCACTGGAAGAAACCGGATTCAGATGGACATTCCTCGATCATAGAATACATTTTAGAATATCGCGAAAAGACGGAAACTTTGTAAGTAATTTTAAGCAAAATTTGATAGACTTGTTAGAAAGAACAAAACGAAAACAATTAAGTCTAAACGTGTGTTTCCTTACAATCTGATCTGTAAGTAAGAAAATGATTTGATTTCAAGATGGAGCAGGATCACGGAGACAATAAGTGAAACTACGTATAAATTGACGAACTTAATCACCGACAAGGAATATACTTTCCGAGTAACAGCCGT
Organism: Aphaenogaster rudis; assembly: GCA_003063815.1. Lineage (NCBI taxonomy): Eukaryota > Metazoa > Arthropoda > Insecta > Hymenoptera > Formicidae > Aphaenogaster > Aphaenogaster rudis. Next base: position 259,054 of record NJRL01000165.1, read on the forward strand.
TAACGAAGCTGGATCGGGGGAGGCATCTCCAAATACGCCATATTTAAGAATTTCCAAGCTATCGGCATCTGAGCCACCGACCGTACTCGAAGCACTTAAGAGCGTCGTGATTGGATTAGAAGAGACCATCACACTTTCTTGCGTAATTGGTGGTGTACCGACACCTCGTATTACATGGTAATTTTTCGTTCTTTCAGCCTTTCTTTTTGTCTAGTTACGGTAGCTAAATATAATATGCCAATTGCTGTGCTCGAGCCGTATCTTGAAAATCATTTTCTAGGTTAAAAGATGGCAAGGCTTTCGAAGATAATGATATTACGTACGAAAACCACGTGGCTAAATACACTATTTGGAAAACCATCGAGACGTCTTCGGCCACATTTACAGTTAAAGCTCAGAATGATGCAGGAATGGCGGAAACATCGTGTCAATTAAAAATTCAAGAATCTCCAAAGATCACCTGTGATGAAAACTTAAGGAACCAAAGACTAACAGTGGGCGACAAATGGAAAGTTGAGATCCATTTTAGTGGTTTCCCGAAACCAGAAGTAACGTGGATGATAAATAATAAGAAAATAATTGATAAACATATTTCCATTGAAACTAACGAAAATACATCTATTATTATAATTCCTTCACTCATCAGAGATGACACAGCTATCTATACAGTGAAAGCATCGAACGAAGCCGGTAGCTCGTCGATGGAATGTCATCTTCGTGTTATAGGTTGATAACTTTACATATCAGTCAACGATAAAAGTTTCAAAAGTAAATTTATATGAATAATGAATTTGATGATACGTGTTGTAGATAAACCGAGCAAACCTCAGGGACCAGTTATCGCGAAAGAAATCAGACAAGATCGCGTCACTATAGAATGGCGACCGCCGATCGATGATGGTGGCGTAGAATTGGAAAGATATACCATCGAAAAATGCGAAGCGAATACGAAAGTTTGGACAAAAGTGGGCGATGTTGACAAAGAAGTCGAGAATTTCTGCGCGCAGAAATTGCAGCAGGATGTCGACTATCTATTCAGGATAGTTGCTAGAAACCTGGTCGGATTTTCAGATCCTTTGGAATCTGAAGCAATTCGAACAAGGACTTCATTCGGTAAGAAAAAAATTGTGACCTTAATTATATTAAATAGAAGAACGCAAAATTAAATATAATTTTACAAAGTAATTGAATATATTTTAATCGTTCGATACATAGAAACACCGGGCCCGCCGAGAGGACCGCTTCAAGTTTTTGGAATGACAAAAACATCATTCACATTAAAATGGGAACCACCAGAGAACGATGGTGGTACTCCTATTACAGATTACATTGTCGAAATGAAAGAGACATCGAAGAAAGCTTGGCAAAGGGTTAGTATGATTTGCATTGTCCGCATCACAACATTGAAACAATCGTTTGCCAACAATCGTTTCTCTACCTATGGCGCTTTTTCAGATTGCGAGTACAAAAGGAGAAGTCACTGATGTTACTGTGTCCGATCTAAAAACAGACACATCGTATAATTTTCGAATAATAGCTAAAAACAGCGTTGGTAATGGTCCTTCGTATACAGCGGAAGAAGCGATTACAGCCGGTAAACGACCGAGTAAGTTCATTAGTTATTTTGTAAAAATCTCTTAATCCTTATTATCGGCTTATTACCAATTCTCGATTATTAACTTCCGATATATCGCCTAATTATTAATGCGTTCGCTTTTGCTTTCACTTTTGCTTTTGCTCAGAAATAGTAAAGCTTACAGAAAACAGCATGTATGCGCTACTAGGCATATTTCCATCAACCAAAATGATCGTCGTTAAGAGTAAGTGTCTTGTCCTTGCTTTTTGTATCTCGTTCTTTATGCACTTTCCATGGTAGTTGTAAAACTGTAATTGTAACTGTATGTGAACTCTGATATAGCGACGTGTGTATATTATGCAAATTATAATTTAAATTTTCTTTAGCACCACCTTCGTGCCCTCTAAACGTCCGGGCGACGAATGTCACTAGCAAAAGTGTCACTCTCAATTGGTCACCACCAACTACAACAGGAGGATCAGAATTGACAGGTGAAAATAAAACACAAACTTTTACAAAGTTTTGGATTCTTCATTTCGGTACTGATTGAATATTATTATTTTCCTATCGCCGCAGGCTACGTAATCGAGAAGAGACCATTAATCGGGAAAGGCGCCAGATGGACAAAGGTTGTCACTTTGGACGCTACAACACATCAATATTGTATAGAGAACCTAAAGGAAAGCGAATTTCTCTTTAGAATTTTCGCTGAAAACAGCTTAGGTCTTAGTATACCGACCAATTCCGAGCCGATCACGCTGAAAACTCATGCCAGTAAGCCAGTTTACATATCCTACTATTGCCAAATCATCGTACATACGTAATACTAAATAGAGTGGCACAATTAATAACAATATATTTTCTTAATCATTTGTAGATATTCCATCACCACCTACCGCTCCATTAGAGATGAGGCAGATCGCAGCGAATACAATGGTAATCGAATGGGGTAGACCCGAATCGGACGGCGGTGCGCCTTTGGAGGGTTATAAAATTGCTATTAGAGACGCGAAGAAAACGATGTGGATGGAAGTAGGAAGAGTTAACGCGGATATTCAAAAACTTAATATTCGAGACCTGCAAGAGAATCACGAATATCTCGTGAGAATATTCGCACGAAACGAGATCGGATTCAGCGATCATTTGGAATCGGAGGAACCTTTTAAGATCGTACCGACATCAGGTACGACCTATCAAGTTTTATTATTTTGGTTTCTATTTTTTTCTTACGTGCTACTTGTCACTTGTAAAAAAAATCTCATTATCTTATTTTTTTTTTTTTATTACCGTTTATTACTTATCTTCCAAACTCGAGATTAAAAGTTTAACCTGGTATTAAATTTATTCTTTTGGCAGAGCTGTCGTGCGTGGAACCAATTGCAGAGGCTATGGACAAAGGTGAGACTGCATCGATCAGCTTTAGCACGGAAAACACGAGTTCGTGGTTACGAGAACACAATATGGACGCCGATATACATTCGTACGCGAGAGCGAGATTACTTAGGAAAGACGAATACTTTTTCCGCATTTGGCACTATGCTAAAAAGCTGTTTGAATAAGCATTTGTATACGTGTAACATTTCTATTGTAGAGTGTCGGCGGATATAATTGATCTGTTGCGCATTTGCGATTCTATTCTTCATCGAACGCTGTACATTAAATCAATGTATTCGAATGTGTATGAATTTGACTCTTGAAATAATGTATTGGCGATAGTATCATTAGTCGTTCTTCTGTAAAATTGAGTTGCGTATAAAGATTATATATCGAGACTGAAACTTCACTGAATGGTGTTTACCGAGTGTTTACGCTAACTAATCTAGTTAGCGTAAAGTTATTTTCTCTTTAACGTTTTTACTAGAGCACTCGGAAAATGTACTATTAAACGTTTATCGTACAGGTGATCCGCTTTTTATTCTAGTTTCATCGTTTTGAAATATTACAAATACGCTCTCTCGTGCAATATTACAAGTTTTATTTTTTGCCGTTGATGCCACGTTGTTAATGTTGTATTCACAACTAACGGCAACGACAACGAAGCGTTATGCACATCTTCGGATCCGAAATTCTTAAATATGTGGCATTCTACGTCTATTAGCGATGTACCTGTTTATGTGACACTACGTAACGTTCGTTTCTATTTGTATGGCGAAGCCAGAGCTTGTGGTTATTTTAGTATTTATTCTCCAAGTATATATAGTGTATATTGATTGTTTCTCGTTACTATTATCCGCGTTATACTTAATTCTGATTAATACTCTTAATAATATTGATGCATCAAATTAACGAAACAAAGAAATATCACGCGTATTTGGTAAGCGAGACGTAAAATATAGGTGCCAACATCATCAACCAAACGACGCGTCGTATATTTCGAGTTATTTTTATGTAATAAAATTATATAATATTGTAAAATACATCATTTATCGATTAAATTATTATAAATTATATATCACAATGTTTTTTATCCAGAAAATTTGTAACAGCATCGCAAGTTTGGAACTATCATAAATATCAAAAAGTCATTCATCGAGATGATTTATGACGTCTTTAAGCATCGTTTTATGATGTCTTTAAAACGTCTTATTTTAGATATAGATAATTGTACATATTAACATTTATATGTATACAGGGTGTTCATTTGAAAAGTTTCGACCTCAATATATTTTAAAGTAAGCGTTGTACGAAAAATTTTTCAAACAAAAGTTGCAGGATTTTGAAAGGGACATCTTATGATAGACACATATGGAAGTGTTCCAGATAGCGTCTTCCATTGGGAAAAACTCGTTGGCACTCAGTGCCACCTAATTTTCGAGTTTTTTGTCGGGGTTACACGAAACGCCACTAGTTCTAGCTAGTTTTGCACTGTCAATGGAATATGTCTAATGAACTCAGTTTCAAGAAAAGAACGGGAAACGAGTAATATTTAAAAAAGAGTGAAGTTTAACAAAAGACTGTGCAGAGCTCTTTAGAGAAATAGATTTAAGAAATTATAGATCGAGTTTAGTCAGTGAAGTTACAGCATTCTATATATTTTTTACTCTATATATATTTTACTCTACATATATTTTACTCTATATATATTTTATTTAATAATGACGAGTGAAAAAATAGATTTCAAAGCTGTTTATTTTAAAATAAATATCCATTAGAACCAATATGTTATGAAGTAGACAAAAGTACATGCTATCGATTGAAACGTAAGTAAATTATAAAACAGAATTTCATCTTCATTTGATGAAGACGAAGATTCTAAAAATTCACTTCCTAAAAATAAGTCCATATTTAACAAATATAAATATGAAAGAAAGCCCATATCGGTCGCGGCGGATTTTGGTGCCTAATAATTATTTTTGTGAATATTCCTGCTCATGCGCGAACTGCGCGCCGCATATTCGTCGGTCTTGAAACACAGTCCTAT
>NJRL01000165.1:267279-288827 GCA_003063815.1 Aphaenogaster rudis
TGCGCAAATTCTGCTCTTACAGAAAATCTACAAGTTGATTGGCTAAAAGTCATGCAATAGCCAATCAACTTGCAACTTTTCTGTAAGAGCTGAATTTGCGCATACGTTTCTCTTGCGAATGAATTCAAGAATCGAGCCCCAGTTTTCTGCTATTCTGCCAAGGTGTGAATTCGCCCTTATTCTCGCATGGCCGAAAAGGTAGAATCGAGCGAATAACTCGATTCTCATCAATCGATAATTGTCGATGAAAACGATTCGTAAATAGCGATAGAACTTGCAAAATGGCGTCTCACTGAAAAATTAGTGTATTCGTGCGTTCGTTGCAGATCATCACTAATTGTGATCGTTGTAATCATTTGGATCATTGGAATTGCTGTGTGTTGTGATTTTATGTTTCATTTATTAATTATTTACTAAACTTCATCATGGGGTAAGTGTATTGTCTACGAGAGCTCAATTTAAAGTTACATTATCAATAGAGAGGGATTTGTCCTCGATTTATTGAGAGACTGGAAGAGAGTAAGCATTCTCTTTCCATCACGAAAAATTGTCTTACCAAAATATTTATTTTGATATATAATTGCAGCACATCAGATTTGGAAGGTTCAGAATGTAAACGAGAACCCTTAGGATTAGACTCTGATGCAGATGGAGTGACTGATCAAAAAAAGAAAAAGAAGAGAAAACATAAGCATCATAAGCATAAGAAGGAAAAATTAATAGAAAGAGACGATGAACGATTGGATAAGCAAGAGAGGTAATATAACTAAGCAATCGATAAATGCATTGATCAAAATTAAAATTGTGATATCTTTTTATATAGACGGAAACACAAAAAACATAAAAGACAGAAAAGAGATAGAAATATGGAAAATGGTACCATGGAAGAGAAATTAATCTCCAATGTAGTACATAAAGAGATTGGTATGAATGGAAAAACAAAAACTTCTGTATTAGAAGTTGTTTCTACAGAAGAAAGTGAAGATGAAAAATTGGTTGATCTTGATTCGGATGAAGTAGATTGCACGATCATAGAAGACGATATTGATCTTGAAGAACTAATGAAACAAAAAGTAGGTAAACATGTATTTATGATTAATTAAAATAGTCGTATGTATGTATTATATATATGTAGATGATATTATACATAAATATTTTGGGGGACAAATCTGAGTCCAAAGCAAGAAAAATAGATGAATATATATGTATATTGTTTATATTTTGCTTTTCGAGTTGCAATAAATTAAAGAAAATGCTTGCTTGTTGTAAAATATGTTATTCTGATGTGTGTGACCTCTAATGTTTACTCTAATATAATATATATTATAATTTTAACATGTATCGCAGCATATATGTTTGGTACATAATCCAGTGGTCATGAGACACTGTATGAGTATTTAATTTATTATATAATTGAATTGTATGTGTAGGAACGATTGCAAGCGTGTTTAGTACAATATCTCTCGGATGAATCCGAAAAGGGTGAAGATAAGGAATTACAAGAAGAAGAAGAAGAGACAAAAACAACAACAGAGACACCTGATGTGATACTTGTGGAAGATGATAGCGATACCGATGATGTACCACCGAAGAAACGAGGTAGAAGCAAATCGGGCAGTAGAGAACGTAAGAAAGTGATAAAAACCGAAAGACGTGTTATAGTTGATATGACTAGAGACAGAAAAACTCGCGAACAACATAAAGATAAGAGAAGAGATTTTGATAGGAAAAGAGACGAGAAAATCCGCCTTAGAGAAGAAGGAAAAAGAGAAGAAATTCGAAGAGACGACAGATCTTCTCGAAAAACTAATGAAAGACAGAAAGAAGATGTAAGAAAAGATGAATCCAATAGAAAAGCAGACGATGATCAGCAGAGACGTAAAGATCTATCAAGAAGGGACGAGACACGGAAAAGAGAATCAGACAGACGGTAAGTGATGAAAATTATAATTATTATTGCTCGTCTCGTTATTCAATGTAATTTATTGAAAAATATAGTTACTAATATATTAACAATTTATGTATATAGAGAAGAAAACCGAAAACGAGAGCAGCCTACCCGTCATAGTTCAAAAACTCGTAACAACGAGACAAAAAGTTCAGATAATAAAAGTCGCGACAGGTTGGGAAGTCGCGAACGTCAAGACAGCCGAGACTGCGTCGATCGTCACATCAGTCACGATCGACGCAGTCGTGACAGATTATCAAGCAGAGAGCCTCGCCGTCATGCTAGTCACGACAAGAGGGATAGTAAAAGCAAAGATCGGCATGGAAATAGGGATCGACATGATGGTAGTCGCGATCGGCGAGACATCCGGTATCACGACCATCGAATTGAGGATCGATCTCGCAGTACCGCGAGAAGATCACGTAGTCCTACTCGAACTAGATCGGAAAGAGAACGAAATGATCGATATAAAAGATCCAGATCTCCTTCTCGAAGTCGTAGAGATCGAGACAAGCAACAAATCAGGGACCATGTTAGGGATCGCGAAAAGGATAGAGAGAGAAATAGCAAGCGAGAACGCAGCGATAAATATAAGGATTCTTTATCGGAAGGTCTCAAGATAGAACATTCTGATAGCTCGAGTGAAGAGGATATCAAAGATATCGATATAGAGGAGGAAGAAGATGAAGAAGCAATTATAGAACGTCGACGAAAACAAAGAGAAGAATTGCTCAAAGTAAGTAATATATTCTCGTCAATATCACATACATTATATACATGTTATTTGATTATTATGATCACAATAGATATATATCTTTTTCTCTCTGTAGAGATTAAGTGGACCAAATGAAGATTCGAATATATCTGCCGACATCAACGTCGCTGGTTCTCCAGAAAGCCAATCTAATATATCACAAAAATCTGTAGAGGTTCCATCCAATAACAATGAATCCGTTTTGGAGAGTCATACTCCACCACTGCCCACAGAAAAACTAGAGTCTTCGCCTCCAGCCAAAAAAAGAAAGTCTAGATTCGAGGATGCGCCACCTAATGAACCTGACAAAACCGGCAATATCAAGACATCTGAAAGATTTAAACAGGAAGAAAAGCAAACTTCAAAAAAATCAAACGAATGGGATATGTTTGCAGAAGCAGATAATATCGGAGATTTTAATGTATGTTTTCTTCTATATTTAACTTCTCTTTATTAAGATATTTACTTTGTTCTTTTATCTCTGATCCTTATTATCTTTTGTCCGATTTCTTATTATCCAGAGCCCTACGCTTGAAGGGAAACGTCAAGGAGGACCAGACAATCCTAGTTTGACAGATAATTGGGACGATGCTGAAGGATATTATCGGTTAGTTTCATATTACTTTCGTCTACTCCGTCACATTGTTTTAATTTAAAAACTAATAATCATCTTGAAAACTGATAATATTGATGTAATCTGCTCCTCAGAGTGCGCGTTGGAGAGACGCTAGATGCGCGATACGTAGTCTACGGATATACAGGACAAGGAGTATTTAGTAATGTAGTAAGAGCGAGAGACAGCGCTAGAGGAAATTTGGACGTAGCTGTGAAGATTATAAGGAACAATGAAATAATGTAAGCGTAACGTTTCCGGTTTTTGATCGATCGCGGTATATAATGCTGTTACTCTTTTTACTCTTACAGGCATAGAACTGGTTTAAAGGAGCTAGAAATTCTTAGAAAGCTAAACGACGCTGATCCGGAGGATAGATTTCACTGCTTGCGTCTATTTAGGCATTTCTTTCACAAAAATCATTTATGTATGGTTTTCGAACCTTTAGCCATGAATTTAAGAGAGGTACGTATTAGTGTGCATTTGTCATAAACAAGATCTACGATCTAGAACAATTAAGACAGTATTGTAATGATCATGTTTGTTGGGAAATCGCAGGTTTTAAAAAAGTATGGCAAAGATGTTGGCTTACACGTTAAAGCGGTAAGGTCGTATACGCAGCAACTTTTTCTAGCACTAAAGTTATTAAAACGTGCAAATATTCTGCATGCTGACATCAAACCGGATAATATTCTAGTCAGTGAAAGCAAACTAGTGCTGAAACTCTGTGATTTTGGTTCCGCATCGCACGCCCATGAAAATGAAATAACACCGTATTTAGTTTCAAGATTTTATCGTGCGCCCGAAATTAGTAAGTACTTTACTTTATTATAAAATCCGCCTAGTTATCGCCACTCACTCTTTCTCCCTTGTATATGTATAATCCTCTTTTAATATACTATTTATAAACACAACTTTGTTCCATGTGCATTCGGAAAGCAACGTCGCGTATTACCACAGTTGTTTCCGATAGATGCAGACGTCAAACATGTAACATTCTTTAATTAATGACGTTACATATGTTAATATTGTTAATTTTCGACTGTGTAGCCTACTGATGATTTATATCTCGCAATGCCTGACAAGCGATCTTAGCAAACCACATACATCGACTTCGCGAGTATTAGCTTTGGCTTCTTCGTTTCGCGCCATACTTAAACCGAAATAGGTAGTAACGATGTGTATGTGCGCGCTGTCATCTATGTACGCGTATGTGCGGTTGCAAATATTTAGCTGTAAGAAATTTAGATGATTAAATGCTATTGTAACATCATATTATTCCACTGAAAAACCGAAAGAATATTACGATACGTATGTTACAAATCAGCTCAAGTGCTCTCGACGTTGAAAAAGTGGTACAAGTTGTATCTCGAATGTCTGGAATCGAAAGTAACATCATTATTTTCTAGTTCTTGGTATACCATATGATTTTGGTATTGACATGTGGTCCGTGGGATGTACCATATACGAATTATACACCGGAAAAATAATGTTCTCGGGGAAAACGAACAACCAAATGTTAAAATACTTCATGGATCTAAAGGGCAAAATGCCAAACAAGCTAATTAGAAAAGGGTCATTCAAGGATCAGCATTTTGACAGCAACTGCAATTTTCTGTATCACGAGGTTGATAAAGTTACGGAACGGGTGAGTCTACTTTACTTAATTATTCTCCATGGTAAAATCTTGAGTCGCACAACACTGCGCTATAAGTACGCGTCGCTATGCAGTACAACATATACACGGTATCGGTTAATAACGCCGTAATGTTCTCGTAACTTACGGAAATAAATATTTGCCGTGCAGTATTTACTGATTAGCGTGCTTTTTCCAGGAAAAAGTCGTCGTAATGTCAACGTTATCAGCGACTCGGGATCTTAGCGCAGAACTTGGTGGAAATTCTTTACCACCGGAACAAAATCGCAAGGTCGGACAATTGAAGGATTTGCTGGAACGAACGTTGATGTTGGACGCAGGGAAGAGAATCACTGTGAATCATGCTCTGGCACATCCCTTTATACAAGAAAAGATATAGGTAACCCTGTCTGGGGTCCTTTAGCTTCGAAAAATTCACTGACGTAACTTTGTAAAATGATGCCGTTAACAATCCTTTCTATTAATGTTAAACGTCACTTGGTAGAAGCGCGGTATGTCTCTCTAATTCTCTATCTCTTTCTCTCGTTCTTGTTCCTTCCTCCACTCCAAATACTCTCGTTTTTACGTATAAAATATCCCTATTTTTTTCTTCTTTTTTCATTTTTGTTTAGCAGAAAGAGGCAGTGCAAAAAAATTTTCCAAGTTGTTTCGTATAACATGAAAATTTTGCAACAAAAGGAAAATATAGTTGTAACAATGTTGCTACAAAACCGTACTTTGCGGGCACTACTGTATGAATCCAAAGGTATTATTTAATTGCGTGTGATTATTGTCAGGTAAACAGAGTATAATATTTTTATACTCGATATAATAATTGTGAATACAATAATGAATGAATTTTGCCATTATATACAGGTGATGTTTCTAATATAGATTGGTCCGTGCTGTAACGCGTATCTCTCTCTCTGGAAGTAATTCGAGTTATAAATTATAATAAATAGCCAATTTCCCTGTTTAAACTAGAAACTTGCCGATAACATTAACGATAGTTTCGATAACATTAACATTGCATATTTGTAAGAAAAATGGGGATAAAAAAGCAACGACCGCCTCTTTCAGCATAAACTGGTACCAGTTTCCCTTTTCCGATTCTCCTGATTTGGAGAATAAGACGTCCTTATGAATACCACCCTTCGTAAAATGACTATAGATCGTGCGTTCATGTGAAATTGTACGTTCCGTATTCCCACAAAGCGAGAAGGGTTCATATATACATATATAAAGAACTGTAAGTCCCTTATGGATCACACGTTGTTCGATCCATTTTAGAGTATCTCATCAGCGAGCATACGTGCACATACAGCATTAGAAGCCTTAGTGGCAAAGAAACCTGTTTTAATTGGAAGATAAATTGTATAGCGAATAGGTCAGTTATATTGAAATAAAACGACACATGCTTAATACAATGAGAAAAATGATCTGCATTTTGTCTTTTCAGTCTTAAATCATGAGTGAATATATTCAGTCCAAATATTTCTTATAGTATTCATATTTTTCTCTCTTTTTCTAGTTCTCTCTGCCTCTGTTTTTTCATTTCTGTTTCTGAGATTTAAAGAGCGTTTCAGGTTAGACATGTTTAATGAATCCCGCTTTATAACAGCGACAATATAATATATAATAGATGAACGCGTATATACATGTGTGCGTGTGTGTATATGCATGTATGTATGTATGTATGTATGTATGTATGTATGTATGTATGTATGTATGTATGTATGTATGTATATATGTATATGTACATATACGCTTTATACACCGGCCGATACATGTGTTTAATAGTCTACTAAATGCAAACGCGTAGTCACATATACAACGATGAAAAGAATACTTATTTTATGTTGCTACAATGATATATGTAATTAAACATATTTATATTTAATGCTAAATATATATATAGAGGTGAAAATGTATATATTTGCACTACGACGCAAAATTTTAAGATAAAGGCGGTCATCAAAGTGTTGTATGCGAAATACCAATAACAAACGTTAGGTGTTGCAATTTCTGTTAAGTGAGACTCTTATTGCTACAGATATAGCACTCCGATTGATGATTTTCTTGTTACGATCTCTTAAGAATCAAACTCGAAAATTTGGTTGTTTATTTGAAATTAGAACTAACTGAATATCGATGCTATTGTGAATGGTTCACGGCGTAATCTTGAACGTGACAAAATTGTACGAGACTGCTTATGTTTCAGATGTGTCTTCGATTCAAATCATCGTTAAGTGCGGCCGGACCTTTCAAGGGCCTTTAGCGCCGATCCCGTTACAAGGTATTCATGGGGGATTGCCTGGGATACTTAGCACATCCGCTTTTCAGTATAGATATTCAGTACAGTTTAATGATGAAGTCATAAGCCGTACGAGAATAGTCCGAGTTTTGAAAATGCTCTGTCTAATGTACTTTTTATGACAATATAGGAATTTTATTCGAGGCAAAATATAATAGAATTTCCTAAATCTCATATATACTTATTATAATTACAATGACGTTTAAATATTTTGCAAAATTGCTTTTCTAAAAGCAATTTGAAAAGTAAAACATGAGAAATCGGTACTTAATACTAACACGCGGTACATACACGCGTTTTAGTATGTCTGTTCAACGAAAGGGACAGTATAACGAAATATCGGTAAAATCAAACTGACTGTTTGTTTGTAAACAAAACAGGAAAAGTTTATATGTTTCTCGGGAACGTTTCAATATACAGAAGTAAAAATATACTATGAAACTACTATTAGAAAGAATATATGTATTGTTCTAATTGGCAATTTGGTAATGTTTCACTTGTAGCCCTCCCTGTGAGGAGGGGAGGCAATGGAAGAGGTGAGAGATGAAAACAATTGATGAGGAGGAAAGGAAAAATGCGATATACTTGCGCCTACGTCGTGTCTACTGTAAAAATACATGCACTGTCGCTAAACAGTTCAACAAGGTTTATACAACGGTTTAACTAGATTTATATATCCGCGCACTAAGGTTTCTCTTAAACTTACTTGAGATTACAATTGAGGACTCGTAAGTATGTACACAGGTAAAGTACATGATTGTGAAAATTTCAAGCGACATTATAACAAATATAAATGATACACTTATACCTCCTTCTTTCAAAATTGTTTTAATCGGAAACCAAATTGTTCAACTATAAAAGTGTTAAATTTTTATGTAGTACTAATATTTGCGATTTTTTTGAGTTTTCAGATATTTAAAGCCTACGCTCTGTGAAAATCAAAAAGCAGATGCGATAAGTATATTATTTTCGAAACATTATCTCACTCTCTTTCGCGTTCCTTTCTCCCACCCCTCCTTCCCTTCCTTTTCTCTCACTCATATGTAGATACTCAGAGAATATGTAGAAATATTTTAATATGAATAAAACTTATTATATCCACAAAATATCTTTTTTTTTTTCTTAATAAAAATTTGTTTCTTTTCCTCAATTTTAAAAGATATATCACATTAAACTGTTCATGTGATGTAAGATATAACTGTAAACCAACAAGCTATATATCAATTTATCAAAAAAATAAAAACAAAATGAAGGAAATGAAAAAGGTTCTATCACACATTAATATATTTTCTGAATTTTTCATAAAAATCATTTTATTACATGATTACATGTACTTTACAATAATTATATATATGTACACATTAAATTATATACACATAGATATCACACGAAATAAAAATGATAAAATATATCATTTTTAAGTAAATATACCATTTTTTTGAGATCAATATTTGTATTATTTTTTTTTATATAATTAATAAATAACTCGGTTTTATTTTCTCTGTCCATATAATAAATGTATGTATGTACCAATATTATTGTGTATATTGGTGCTTTATTGGTTTTATGTCATAAGTGAATGAACTCGTCAATTTATTTCTTAAACCATTCTATACAATTTAAAATGTTTTTTAAACAGGTTAACAATTTCATTGATATTTTCTAGATAAAAATCATAATGATTTTTCTTCATCTTTCATATGAAGCTTTCAAGCTTCTTAATCTCGTTCTGGATAATATTGGATTAATATTTTGGAAAGTTGTTGAGCTAATTCCATCGATGATGCGCACAATGTTCTTCTGCTCATCACGTCAAATGGACCTCCTTTTAACGTAAGAACAAAATGAATTAGTTCTGCGTTACTTTGATATCTTATACTGTACTGTCTTTTATTTGGCTGTGATTTTATGAATAAATGTTTTGCAATTGTTTACCAGCTGGATCTATCGATACACCTCCGGCTTCTCGAACAATAAGATCTCCGGCTGCAATGTCCCACGCATGTATACCAAATTCAAAAGAAACGTCAGCACCACCAAGAGCCACCATGCACATATTCAAAGCTGCTGAACCAAGCGATCGTATTCTGTAAGATAAGTGAATAAATCTCTTTGTGAAGTCTTTCATGCAAAAATGTAGCTCGTAAATATATCTTACCCGTGAACACGTGCCGTGAGAAGCGTTATATTTTGCAAGACTTTTTCCAATTTTTCTGGATCTCTACTGGTTCCCATTTCTACCATTACCAATGCCTTACGCAATTCTAGAATATAATGACAGTTAATTAGACAAAATTATTAGAAGAAGGACTGTCGATTTACACTGCCGTCGAAAAGTTTCCGGACAAGGCCTATAACTAAATTCAAAAAAGTGTTGTCTATCAAAGGTAGTATCTTCGATGAAAAGAAAGTATGAGTTGTGAACTAAAATTGATTAAAATTTTTGAAATTTCTTTTGTTTCTCACTAGTTGAATAAAATTGGCTCATTTTTCTTATAATAATAGGCGCTTTACTACAATTTTTCGCGACTTATATCTTTGTCTAGAAACTTTTCGACAGCAGTGTATATATTATAATTTGTATGAAAATATTTAGATAGTAATGTATAGTAATATGAAAAAAAGATTTTCGTCAAAATTTGAAACAAATAATAAAAATGAGAATGTTATATGTAATAATTAATTGACTCGATACATTAATATCTCTGATACATTAGCCTTTTCGATGCTGAACATTGTACCGTAAGATATGTATTCGTTATTTGTTTATTATTTCTTAATTGTCTGAAAATGTTCGTTTTAATAATTACCTACATTACATTTAATTGAATTTAATCAAAGTATAAACAAAAGATTTTAATAAGTACAGTCGTATGCATTTGTATTTCGAGCAATTACAAATGCCTATCTACAAGGATCTACCGGCAGGATAGGATTGTGTAATCCTATCGATGTACTTTATTCCTTATTAAAAATGGAAAACGATTTACCCTTCTCGTCGGATACGTGAATCGGGGCACCATTGAGAAAAGCGCCCTGGCCTTTGCGAGCGGTAAAAAGTTGCTCCAAAATCGGATTATACACTATTCCTATTTCCGCTACTTTATTAATAAGTAGCGCAACCGAGATGCACGTGTGCGGCAAGCCGTGAACAAAATTCATCGTGCCGTCGATGGGATCGATTATCCATGTTGGAGCATCCGTTAATTCTATCTTTTGTCCCGAGGCAGTGCTTTCTTCGCCGATGAACCTGCCGTGAAATGTGAATTGATTTTGGAACGTCAAAATATCAAAATTACATTTACTCGCGCGAGCCTCCCTTCCTTTAATCATTAATGTTATCGAGACAATTTCATTTCTATTTAATTTCTTCTTTCCATCTCTCTCTCTCTCTCTCTCTCTCTCCCCCCTCCCTCTTATTCTTAAGATGTTTTCAAGATTTTTTCAATTATAAAATGTCTTTCGCGCATCATTTTGAATTATATTTTTTATCGTCAGTGTCAACGTTACGAGATTCCACAGCTATTAATTGCTACGCGAAAAATGTTATGACCCAACGAAATCATTAAAATCGAGCAATACGAGAATGTGATTGGCCCAAGTAAAAGATTGGCTATAGAATCTTGCAAAGTTTATTACCAAGACTGTAGGATTGATTTTTGTTGTAACGTGAAACTAGATATTTACACGCAAGTTTCATTGAAAGAAATGCAGGTCACGAGTTGTACGCGATTAACAATTAATATCCAAGTTTGATTCAACTTACCTGTGATCGGGATATCTGGATGATATTCCGTCGATTAAAAGTTTTTCTACCTTTTGATCCCATTCCGTAACCAAGTCAACGTCGCACGATTTCGTGAGCACATCTTTACGTTGATAAATCTTTTCCCTGATAATCTACAGACAAAACATATAAAGCACATTTTTTTACAGACAGCGATATCGATGGGCAGAGCTGGATAATGGTAATTTGGTAATAATTCCTAATTTTCAAAGCTTAGCCAAGCAACAATGAATCATGTAATATGTAATAACAAATACGCCATTGCTAAACAATACTAGACGCGATTAGGATCGTGATGTTGACGATAGAAAGGAAAGAAAGCATAGCTTGGTTTTCTTTCGCGTTTGTACTCGTTTATCTCCGTGCAAGAATCGTCACGCGATAATGCTCGACGAGCGATTTTGCGGCATTTTATAGAGAGACGTATATGTATATGAAAAACGAGAAAGTTATGTGCGCGAATATCACTCGTCAAGATGTAATCTGTCTTTGACAATCGATAATCGCTCGCGGCTCGACTCGTGTCAGACGAGCTGAAGAAATACCAAGAAATACCGTTAAAAAAACTGCGTAATATCCCTAAAGTAGGTATCCTACTATTCTCCTGGATAGGACGTTCTCACGATACTAGAAATCAGAGTAGGTACTTGCCGGCGTAACGTTCCGGTTAATTGGTCGACTTACCGAGCCAGCTTGCTTCACAAGTCGCAAAATCTCGATGTAACACTCGTCGACGTTCGACATGGTTTATTTGGCGTGAGAAGCGCTTCCGAGTTCCGAGAGCAATACGCTTTTTTCGCGCATGTATGTAGATGGAATTCCGTTATCATGCGCTCGCGCTCGCGCACCACAAGTGGCTCCGCTTCGCTGTGAATTCAGTACTCGAATTCATTCGTTCGCTATCGCCTATCGCCTGCTCACTGCTGCTCACGCCTGTCGCGGATCGCCGACCACTGTCGCCCAAATCGTAGACTACCCTACTACCCGGCATCCGCTCGGCGACCCCTGTCACCTGTGTGGCTTTTAAACGGCTTCGCACTGACTAACGCGGTAACGTCTATTGCCTTCCACGGAAACTTCCACCACCTATCGCGCGAATCGATTTTTACCAATCCTCGCACTCTACACGCGGATAGGAAATTAGGAAATGCAAACAGCAATAAATTAATTAAAATATTAATAATTATCTTTTTTTTTTCTACATAGTACAAGGAACGAAAAGAGGGGACGGGAAAAAAATGGTACACTTTTCAACGTTTAACAGAACAATCGTAATTATGATACGTGCATGTGTGTGTACATATATATATATATATACACACCCCCTCCCCACACGCACACACATACACATACATACACACGCGCACATATGTATATACGCCTGTTATATGGCCATATATCTCTCTGTTTTACATCGCAATTGTGTTTTATATCTACATACAATACAATACAATACAGTACATATACACTTATTATCACATCTAAAGTTGTTTTGTTCCACGAGGAATGATATGTATGTGACGTAACTCTCGAAGGAGCACGAGGCAACTTTCATTCGTAAGTATATAAGTACGTATATCCTTTCAATCGCGTATTCTTTTAACAGCCGAGAGAGAGAGAGAGACTGCTCATCTCCGTTTCAAGCTCGTCAAAGAATATGTCATTAAAACGAAATACGCCAAGAGTGATAGAGAGCCACCTTGTGTATACGCGTACACAAGCAGTTTTAACATATATATACACACATCAAATACGTAGCAGAAAGTAAAATTTCCTTTTCGCATTATAGTAACGATGCGTCAGCAATAACGCATACGCATCACCCAACTACGTGCTACATTCGTCCGTTAAATAACAATTGTTAGTAATTGTGCAACCAGCGTTCCGCTATCGTGCTGTTTATTACGGTTTACTTGTATTGAGCGTTTTCTGTCTTGCGTTTAATTTCAAACTTAGCTTTGAACTTAACAAAAGGACACTTAGGCTATTTACTGGCGATGTTTACATAAGATATGTATCGCAGCCGCAGCAACTCTTTGAGGAGAGCGACTAATAATTTAGTTAATTATATCAACAATCTATTCCTTCGATATGTCCCTTTTTATCTACTCGAGAGGAACTGTAGGAAATAAATAAAAAAAAGACATATCCAAAGAATAACTTTCATTTTGACTCACTTTAAAATCTTGAATGACAACATCAGGATGACGATATCAGGTTAATTCGATCGATGAAAGGACAACATCGTTTTATACATTTTGTACGTTCGTAATTGTCAAATTAATGACTGGATATACGATAAGATTCTGAAAAATATGAGTCTCTGATATCGTGCGAATACATAGATCGGCTCGATTCAATGTGCAATCTATTACTTTTATCTTTAGAAAATTATTCCGAAATCGTGCGATGTGTTGACGATATTCATCAAATATTCATCGATGCGCGCGAAAAGTTTTTTCAAGATCTTTACTTTCATTTCCCTATGATAAGCAAGAAATGCATGTCTTAAACGCATGGCCTTAATTCAAATAGAAGTTGAATAACAGTTTCATCGGCCAACGTTGACGTGTCTCCGATATTCCTGTCGTCCGCCGCGATTTTTCTCAACATACGTCTCATAATCTTGCCGGATCTGGTTTTCGGTAGAGCCGGAGCGTGTTGGATGACGTCCGGTTGAGCGAATGGGCCAATCCTTTCGCGTACTGCTTAAATCATATTAATTTTATATCAATTGCGTATTAATTAAATAGGGCATAAGTTGAGAGATAAGTTTCACTCACGATGAAACCCACCTTTCTTTTTAAGCTCGCCTTGCAACTTTTCGTCGAATGTCATTCCCACGGTCGGAGTAATGAAACAATATAAGCATTGACCTTTAACAGGATGCGATTTGCTGACTACCGCAGCCTCGGCTACCGAGGAATGTTCCGCCAACACACTTTCCACTTCAGCCGTTGACATTAGATGACCGGAAACATTCAACATATCGTCGATACGGCCGGTTACCCATAAATATCCATCTGCGTCGCGTCTCGCTCCTAAAATCATAAAACGAAAGAAACATGTACAGTGTACATAATTTTCGTGCGAAATTTTCTGTCATTGTAAATTCGATCGCAATCGATCAAAAATTAAATATACTTGCAAAAATTAAGTTTTAATTTTAAATGAGACAGAGATTTCTCCAGTATGACTGGAATAGAGGATCTCGTTACTTCGCCTGAGCCTTCATCTGAATTAGGCTGCGAACAATTCGTCATGTCTAGTCTTACCGTTAGATAGTCGACTCTGACAGTCGAACATGAACACGCACAAAACTCTGATCAAAATTGTCAAATTGTCAAATTATGTAGTCAAATCACGGGATCTACGCGGCCACGAAATCCGCAAAGCAAACGTCCAATTCAATCTGCAACGATAAGCGACAAACGTAAAAATTTCTTTCGTAATAATAGAAAATGGTGCTTCGAAAAATCAAGGCTCGTCAGATATTCGATAGTAGGGGCGAACCGACTTTGGAAGTCGACGTGATCACTGATGTCGGCTTGTTTAGATCATCGGTACCTTCTACCGTGCTGCCTAATCCGAATCAGGCGCGCGAGATCAGAGATGAGAACGCGGCGGCTTATCACGGTCGCTCGGTATTCAAAGTTGTCGATATCGTTAACAACGTAATTGCTCCTCAACTGATCAAGTCAAGGCTAGAGGTTTGTCAACAAACAGAGATAGACGGACTGTTGAACAAGCTGGATGGTACAGAGAATAAGTCGAGACTTGGCGTTAACGCTATCCTCGGAGTCTCCGTAGCCTGTTGCAAAGCAGGTGCCGCTAAAAAGGGTCTACCGGTCTACAGGTCACTATTATCAATCTATTTGTTCCTTCCAACAGCCAAGTTGATCTAATTGATTATGCGAAGAAACCTTCGTCTATAACCTTTTATATTTCAGATACATTGCCGAGTTGGCCGAAAACAATAAATTGTGCATACCTGTACCGAGTTTTAGTATGATAAGCGGAGGACAATATGCTGGCAATAATTTATCATGTCAAGAATTCGCGATACTACCCGTAGGTATGTGCATGTGTGCGTACGTCCGTGCGTGCAAAACCGAGTACACGATTTAATCGGCCAATTTTTTGTATTTTTGTATGTGTGATGCAGGTGCCGAGAGTTTCGCCGATGCCATAAAAATGGCCACCGAAATGTATCGAGTGCTAGAGAGAAAAATTGTCGACGCTAAACAAATACGAGGCCCGCTTCCAGTTAGCGACGATGGAGCCTTTGCTCCCGACTTGGAGAACGACGAAGTTGCCTTGACCTTTTTAGACGAGTCCATCAGAGACGCGGGTTACGAAGGCAGAATTAAAATAGCGCTGGACGTGGCAGCGAGCGCTTTTTATAAAGAAGGTTTCGCTATACTCGAAATATCTTCTTTCTTCCCTACACACGATAATCTTATGACCGCGTTTACATTCGCATAGGAGGATACGACTTAGCGTTCAAGACGAAAGATTCCAGTCCCACCGATTACTTGAAGGCCGAAGCTTTACGGGATCAATATTTTAAGTATCTCTCTAAATTCCCAGCGATAGTCTCGATCGAAGATCCTTTCGATCAAGAGGACTGGGAAGGTTGGTTAACGATCGCTCACCAAGAGATTCAAGTAGTCAGCGATAATCTCACTGCAATGAATATCGAGAGAATCGAAGAAGCAATGGATAGGAATATAGCAAACTGTCTTATACTGAGAATATCACAAATCGGCACTGTGACAGAGGTCATTAATTGCGCAAGAATGGCGAGAATCAACAATTGGGGTTATATCGTGAGCGCAAGTCACGGTGAGACAGAAGACAATTTCATAGCGGATTTGGCGGTTGGACTTTCCGCCAGCCAATTCAAAGCTGGAGCACCTTGCAGGTAATAAGGCGCGAACAAATATAACGAGATCAAGAATAATGTTCCGTGTTTAGAATCAATCTCAAATCGAATGTTAATTCATTTTGCTTCCTCATAGAGGAAGCTTTGTTTTCGTAAAAAAAAATTTTTTTTGCCGCTGCCAATGTGTTCAGAATGTTCTAAAACGTCGAAAAATCGCAATTTTAAAAAATGTCCGTATGTGTGCATGTGTGTGTGTGTGTGCTGTCTCTTATACACATCTAGATGTGTATAAGAGACAGGTGTGTGTGTGTGTGTGTGTGTGTGTGTGTGTGTGTGTGTGTGTGTGTATGTGCCAAATTTCCCGAAATTTCTATAACTCCAGAACTAATCAACCAAATCGTATCGAATTATATATGAAATAGGGGTAGAAAAGACTGAAGAATACAATAGAATTTGAAAAATTGCCAATATTTAAAAATTTTAACCTTTAAGGGCTACATCTCAAGTCTCAATAATTGAGACTTTTTACAAATTGATGTTTTTTGACAATTTAGTATTAATTATTGGCAACTTTTCTAATTCTATTATATTCTTCAGTCTTTTCTACCCCTATTTCATATATAATTCGATACGATTTGGTTGATTAGTTCTGGAGTTATAGAAATTTCGGGAAATTTGGCACATACACATATACACACATACGGACATTTTTTAAAATTGCGATTTTTCGACGTTTTAGAACATTCTGAACACATTGGCAGCGACAAAATAAAAAAGTGTGCAAATTAGAAACTTGCACATTGCTTCCTCATGATTTTAGTTCGCCTAACCACGCTCCTCTTCAGAGCCAGATTGTTTTTAATTTAAAGTCAAATTATTAGTAGCATATATAGATTGGCTTCTTCATAGAGGAAGCTGTTTGAGCGAAATAAAATGTTAGCATTCAACACTCAAGAAGCTTCCTTCTATATATGCTACTAATAATTTGAATTGTTTTTAAATTAAAAACAATCTGGCTCTGAAGAGGAGCGTGGTTAGGCGAACTAAAATCATGAGGAAGCAATGTGCAAGTTTCTAATTTTTTTTACTCGAGTTCATCTTCGTCTAATGGTAATTACGATACATAAAAATAACATCCATTCAATGTTGTGATAATTTCAGGGGTGAAAGAATGGGCAAATATAATCAAATATTGAGGATCGAAGAGGAATTTGGTAAAGATGCCAAATACGTTGGAACGAAATATCGAAATCCTCGAGTGAAATAATCTCGCGGGTAGTTGCGCGGTAGTTGATTGAAATGCATGTGAAATAATCATGAAAAAAAACAAACAGAAAGATCGAATGACGCGCTTACCGTCTCCCGTACAGTAAAATCCATTGAATCTATCAAAGTACGTGTTTTGAAAACGTTGATGATTTCCGTAAAGGGTCCGCATCATACCCGGCCACGGTCGACGGAAGACGAGATATCCTTCTCCTTCGCCCTCGATCACGTGACCATCCTCGTCGAGAAGCTCCGGCAAAACCCCGAAGAAAGGAAATGTCTACACATTCGTTTCGTACATTAGAAATAAATTATTTATCATGCAGGAATTATTAACGGAAAAGTTCTTTACCGCGGAGCCTGGCTTCATAGGCGTGGCACCTGGCAACGGAGTGATTACATGGCCACCAGTTTCCGTTTGCCAGAAAGTGTCTGCTATGCTGCATTTGCCATGGCCAACGAGATTATAAAACCAGAGCCAGGCCTCGGTATTGATCGGTTCGCCGACTGAACCGAGGACCTGAAACGCGTATGCACATGACTCTCTATACGTTAATCATATATTTCTTTTTTTTTTTTCGATTGATAAATAAGCGCAAACTTACCTTAAGCGTGGATAAGCTATGTTTCTTCACAAGATCGTCGCCAAACTTCATTAGTGATCTGATGGCTGTTGGCGCCGTATAAAATTGCGTGACTTTGTACTTATCGATGATGGACCAGTATCGATCATTCTCCGGATAGAAGGGTGTTCCCTCGAACTGTCAACCATGAGTGCGGATTACCGAGAGTAAAGAAGCTGAGAGTGACGAATGATTTACGTAAGAGAATGTGGAAAACGCATACGTACTATGACGGATGTTGCGCCATTCGCCAACGGACCATAAACCACATAAGTATGTCCTGTGATCCAGCCACAATCGGCGGTACACCAATAAATATCACCTGGATGATAGTCGAAAACATATTTGAAAGTTGTTGCCGCATAGATCAAATATCCCGCAGTGGTGTGGAGAACGCCCTTCGGTTTTCCGGTAGAGCCGCTATATGGACACAGAAAAGAATAACAGTTATAGCGTTATAGCGAGAATAGACTACTAACGATAAGAGAGCTACGCGTCTCGGAGAAGAGCGTCCGTTATCGACTCGACATTTTCTATTTGACTTGGACGTAAGTGTGACTGCGAAGAAATGACTGCGTAAAACGCGTACCTTGTGTAAAGAATGAAAAGTGGATCCTCGGCGGCCATCCAAACTGGATAACAACTCGCTTCCGCGTCTTCCATCTCGTCGTGCCACCAAACATCTCGATCGTCATCCCAAGAAATGTTAGCTATCTCCATGGCTGTACCGTTGCTGGTGCCGTTCACTCCCTTTGTCTTACCCTGAGGATTGTTGAGTCTTCTCAGATGTGCGACGACGATGCAGCTTTCGAGTTGATGGCCATGCCTCTTGACCTTATCCGCAGCTTCGTCGCAGATATTTTTCAACAAAAGTAATTTCTCGCCTCTCCACACGCCATCCGTAGTGATCAGAACCTTAGCCTTGGAATCGAGGATACGTTCCGCCAACGAGTCGGACGAATAGCCTGCGAACTACGATCGTATACACATTATCCTTTTTTCCTTCTATCGACTTTATCCATCGCCCGTTAGCGTTTATACCATCATCGGCCTTTACTTACCACCACGCTATGAACCGCCCCTATCCTCGTGCAAGCTAGCATGGCGATCGGTAGCTCCAAGATCATTGGCATGTAAATCACCACTTTGTCTCCAATGGAGACACCTTTCGACTTGAGAACATTCGCAAACCTGCACGTCTCCTCGAGCAACTTTCTGTACGTCAGTCGCGAATAATCTTCCGGATCGTTTCCTTCCCTGGCGATACAAATATAGATAGATAGAAAAATCTATTGGTGAAAATTCGTTCAATTCGAGAAGACAAAAAGTATCAACATTTTAATCATAGCACTAAGCACAGTCTCGCAGACAATCGCGTAACGTAAGGAAAACAGCAAGGACATATCGCGCATATCTAGATGGTTTGGAGTCATCTGTCTATATTATACCTATTTTCCTTCAATTTTAATACGCGTACCCTACGTATCCCACGTAAAGATCTCGAGCGATACCTCGATATCTCTACGATTCCTCGTACGCTTGGTCAAGCTTGGAAACGTGCTCGAGTCGCTACATGGGAAAGATCGCGCATATATTTCGAAAAGCCTTACGTCAGTAAGCGTAGCATGCTAATGCACTAAGAATTATCGTAGAATGGACTACATTACAGAAGGTCAAAACTATTGTTTGTCAGGTTTGCGCCTAGCCACGACATCACAAATCGCGAATAATTAGGAGAGGATTAGGCAAATCGATCGATAAAATGAGACTTTTCAATAACATTGGTCGCTACTGAACGGAGCAGAGGAAATTGCGTAATAAAATGATTACGCGCGATTTTTTAAAATAAGATAATCATCGATATGATGCAAGATCGGTAGACAAGAGTTTTATTCGTAACCGTCTTGTTCAGTAATATGTGTGAAAACGAATCGAGATTAAAAGATACAGATTAAAAGGATGGTCCGATCTTTCAGTCGTTACGATCATCGGTACGATTCTCTCGTCTTTCGTATTCCATGTACGGCATGAGATCAATTAGATCTTGGTCTCACACGAGATAGATATTATCCTTGAGCGTTGTAACGTGAAGCGCCTTCGTCGGCCTTCGTCTCTGGATCTCCTCTCTAAATTCAGGGTTAACACAGACGGTATTAATTCATGCACGTATCATTAACATATCGTCTTGTACTTTGCATTTTGTAATGCTCAATATTTAAATTTGAATTTTTATGATATTTTCGCCAGTCCTGTCTACTCTCATCTCGATGCTTCTCTCATTAACGATCGACGTGGATCCAACATCGTCTTTCAAGTCCGTCCCATCGGGTTTACGCAAGCTCAAATAGTTGGGGTTGCACATTGGCGAGATATGAAAAAGAGAGATGTATCTCGAATATCTATATCGAGTGCGCGAATATATTCCCGAGGGCGAGACCCTTGCAGCAAAATTTTCAATGCGCATCGCATGATCGATTCGTGCTATCGTGCTATCGCGCCATCGCGCGATCGCGCGATCGCGCTGTCACGCGCTCGCGCTCGCGCCCGCGCGGAGCTGACGCAACGAATGACGCGATCGCGCGCGATGCCTGGTTGGCCAATGGAGATGCAGGTGTAGGCCATGTGTCAAATTTTTCGACAAATAGATGGGTATCGCGCGATCAAACAATTTCGACGTCGCGTGCGCGATGCAAAATTGCATCACCGTTCACAATTAAGGAATACTCGGAAAGTTTGAAATGTTTGAATTCTGCGAAACTCTCTGACAGTACTACGGTACTACTACGGTAGTCTAACGTTCTTACATTATCGATGGTAATCGATGGTGAACGGTAATCCGGCGTAGGTAGGCCGGGGAATCAAATATGTATGAAGCGTGATATCGCGAAACTCGCGTTTCTTCATTCGCGCGTCTCGCATCTTTTCATCAGATATACGAAATTTCTATAGATTCTCTCGAGAAAAGTCTCGTTTCGCTGTTACAAGTGACGACGGGCGCGTCAACGATAACGGCGCAGAAACGATAACGTGTGGTGGATATCGCATCGCGACAATAATGAAATATACCATTTTGCGTAAGCGACGCCAACTCAACGTTCGAATGACTTGCATCTACTATTCGAGGGTATACTTTGCATGGAAATGAACCGCGTCGGCTGTTTAGCGATCGATCGCTATCTCTCGATCAGATTGGCTGTCGCGAATTTGAATTGCGAGCCGTGCTTCGATCTCGCGAAATTCGATTAACTTGTATTATTATAATAGATGAGTCTTCTCTTCGCCAGTGAATAAATAATCAGTTGTATTATTATATTAACTACATCTTACCAGTAAAACGCAATTTTATCGCCATTTCCACTCTTTACATTCTTATCGAGCAGATTGAAGCTTATATTTGTCGACGCTCCTTCCATCCATTTGATGAAAATGTCACCTTTGCTCAGGTCGAAATTGTACGAGAAAAACTTGTCCTCTATCGCTGGCGTTTCCCAGTAAAATTGTTTGGCGATTTCACCCCAGAACTGCACCGGATCCTTTATAGATCTGGATATAGAGAAACAAATTTGTGTCAATTCGAGCTATACGAATATCTCGTCGCCATACGCTTCTTTTCGCTTTGTGATACATATGTAATAACAATCCATAATTGTTATTTATATCGATAATTTTATACACACACACACACACACACACACACACACACACACACACACACACACACA
>NJRL01000165.1:330899-366225 GCA_003063815.1 Aphaenogaster rudis
GCGCGCGCGTGTGTGTGTGTGCGCGTGCGTGTACAAAAGTTATTTGCAATCTTAAAAAAAAACTCAGTGATAAATACATCAGTTTGTATAACTGAAGTTCTTTCCTATTTATTCGCAGTTATTAAATCATTAACATTGTTTTTATATACATTATACAGTATGCTGTGTATTGCATATTCAGAGTTTATACATAGTTTTATTCGATACGCGCATCTTGTTTTATTCATTTTCTTTATTTCTTCTAGAAAAGACGAGATCGACGAGTCGTGCATATAAATAAAGTACTACTGATTATATATCTTACTTCATATAATTTAAAAGTCAACACTGCCAACATATAGTTTTTATTCTTCAATAAATTACGAATTTAGTTGCAAATGTTTTATGTAGATTATATGTATATATATATAAATTGTTATTATTATTATTATTGCGGAAATATTCATATTTCTTTACACTTGCTATTTGGAAAGTAAATAAGACTCGCCAATCTTGAAATGCAAAAATGTACGATTGATGTATGGCAAGGAAAAAGTAACATAACTTACATCCGTATTGTAATATTTAAAATCTTTCGCTGTGTCATTTCAATGTTACTTTGTTATTAGTAAATATACTATGCATTGAATACTAGCACTTGATGTGTGGAAAAAAAAGAGATATTGTCCATACAACACAAATGTCTAAATATTCTTTTAGAATATCTAAAGCATCTTTTGGACCTTTGTATTGTTTAAGTGTCTATCAATGGATGCTATGTCACTGAAGAATCTTTTCTGTAGCATCACCAGATGTTATAACTCTTTGTACAATTTGAGATTTTCTAATAATTGTATAAAATGTACACAGTTGACCAAATTATTAAATATTTCTTTAAGGCAATACCGATACAAATGTAGGAATCTTCTATGAAGAATCTTATGATAAATAAACTGTCCAATAATCTGCTTAGTATATAATATCCTGTAATTTAGCGACTTGAATAGAATTATATATGTAATTGAGTCGTATATATAATTGGAAAATATTCGACGAAAGGTCGTAGAAAAATTGACACGTTATATAATTATAATAATATAAATAGTATACCCTTTTTAATATTCAAGTATACAGTAAAAAAATGTATGTTTCAACATAATAAATAGTTTTCATCCATCCGAGATACAATTGAATTGCGATAGTTACCAAACATGCACAACCAAAAATATCTTCTTATATTGAAAAATATCTTCCCAAAAGAAAAATATAGATTATAAATGAGTAGCAAGTAAAAATATAAATATATTTTTCAATTAATCAAACTTTTCATTCCAATAAGATAAATTTAATAAATATATATTACTAGCTTTTGACCATGTATAGATAGGGGACTTTCTGATTCTTTAATTTTAATTTTTAATTTCTTTTCGCAGCACAGAGATATTTTAAATTTCATATAAGTATATTTTATATTTTTGACTGGTTGGAATGTCACCATTGATAATGCTTTTTTGCAATGACAAAGGCTTAGAACATATCGCGCGCGGGGAGGGGGGGGGGCATTTCTCCCTGTGTCTCCATCGCAATTAACATGCTATCACAGAGAAAGTTGTTGCGTTATTACATATGGATTTCTGTTGGATGATTTTGCTTTCTTTTTTTCCTTTTTCTGTTTTGATTTTACTGCAAATTATTACATAAATCTTACTTATAGTTCTCGGGAATTTTTTACACTTGTGTGAACTCATGGTTAATCTCGTTAAAAAATATCTCATTATATCCAATATTATACATAGGTATTCCTAAAAATATGAGAATTAGTTAAGATGTATTCCTTTTCATAGTATCAATCTTTCCTTAATAAAAATTCAAGTGGAAATTTAATTAACGCGTAATTAAGCTTAGAAATTGGATCACGAATAAAAAAGTAATGCCAGCCACGCGATTAAATGTGAAAAGATCTCGGGAAAAGAAATAATTCACGATAACGTTATTCAAAGGTAAGCTTAATTAGCCGGTAATTATTTCTTCCCTTAGATTTTTGAGAAAGAAAAAAAGTCAACTTTGAACATGTCAGGCAATACTATCGGATTTCATTCTTCTTTCTTAATCGTCTTATAGACGAACTTACAAATGTAAATTCGTTCACCAGAAACGTGACAAATTTCTCACATTACGACACTGCTGAGTATAAGATAAAAATTTGTCCAAAGACTTGTTTGGTAATATACATACATACATACATATATGTATATATATATGTATGTATGTATGTGTAGCAACTGTGTTTTGGGAGGAATATATATTATAATTTTACCTACATATTCTTATGTTATTTTAAAAACTGACGATTTAAGTTTATAGCTATGTTACTACAGCTCACATATAAATGTAATCAAAGAACGAAATATTATATTTTGTAATCCTAACATAAAGATTATACAGCAAAAACAATATACTTAATTAATAAATTTCTTTCTTTAAGAAGCCAAAAATCACAGACAATGTAGTCTCTATACCGGTATATTATTTACCGGCAGGAATCTCTCAATGTATTAATGTTCTTACTGCCTTTTGTACCACTTATGATGTTATCTATATCAGATGCTATCGTTTCTATTAATTAAATTATCTTCTTTGTCTACCGGTGGTGGGCCTGTAGTTAAAGTTGTACTTGGCCCTGCTGTCAAGTAGCCAGCAGATACAGGTGTCCCAGCTTAAATAACAATTAAGTAATGTAATAATTGGCAAAAAAGAAAAAATACTTGGCTATGCATTAAAAAGTTATTCATTTCACATATATTATACCTGTAAGGTAACCAGAACTGGTATTATTTGAAATAAACAGATCGTGTCGCTGATCCTTATACTCAGCCCATACACTCGACTTTTCCAAAATGGCATTAACTTTTTCACCAAGAAGTAAACTTTTCGTCATGGCTTTTAAAGCTTTTACTATTTGCGCTTTAGTCGTGGCAGGATTTTCAACAATATCTAATCGTCCTTCCAATATATTTAAGAGATATGGTACCATTTCGGCGTCCAACGCCTACGGTAACAACAAAAGTGCATCAATAGTTTTGAACGCGGTATACTTGAATCGTACAAGTCTCTCCTCTTTACACGTACTTGCTTGATAAGTCTATCTTCATTTGTCGAAAATAATCTATTCAACGTCTCGCATGCTACAGCGATCATGTCTCTTCTCGATTGCATCGCATGCTTTAATGGATTTATGCATTCCGTTTGACATATAGATGAGATACAAATCTAAACGCGAATATAAATCAAACAAATTAGAAATGTAACTCTAGATCATATATAATCAAAGATTTATTCACCTCGCTTGTAGCTAATTGATGTAGAATCAATATAGCTGTCTTGTATACCGATGGCTGACTGTTCTGAGCAGCCATCTGTCGACAAAGTCGTGGTATATGACCCAAGGATGGTACTTGATCCGCCAAAGTAGGTTGCGCTTGGAGTAAACAAACAAGAGCCTGCGTCGTTAATTCCAACATATCCGTCTAGAAAGAAAATTAAATGCAGAAAATATACAGATAAAATAAATATTAAAATAATATTTTTATGTGATAAAAATTTTTTTTTTTTTTTAGAAAAATTAAATTTAAATATTTTTATACGTTAGCACTATATCCTTATAATATTTACATCAGTCTTTTCCTTGGACATTAATGTTAATGTAGTGTCCATCAGCTCACTTAAGAATTCTTTTGGTTTCCTAAGTGCCCAAGCAGGACTGGCTATGAATAATCGAAGATATACTCCACCCACGACAGGTTCGTTCGTCGCGATATCGATATTATTTT
Source organism: Aphaenogaster rudis (assembly GCA_003063815.1). Classification (NCBI taxonomy): domain Eukaryota; kingdom Metazoa; phylum Arthropoda; class Insecta; order Hymenoptera; family Formicidae; genus Aphaenogaster; species Aphaenogaster rudis. Next base: position 334,709 of record NJRL01000165.1, read on the forward strand.
GTGTATCAGGTAACTTTAATATGGCATTAGGATTTCGTCTTTGTAATGCGTGGTATCTGAAAGATAAGACACAATTAACTCGATACATCACTAAGAAAGGAAAAAAGAAAAGACGAGAAAGGGAAGGAATATAATAAATCAATTCATAAAGCTTACTCGTCTTTCAACTCTGCAATAATTCTCGCTACTCTAGCTTTTGCATCATCATCCCATATTAATTCAGGATTTTCGTGCTGTGTTTCAAACATATGTACACACTGCTTGGGTGCATCGCGAATAGCTTCGCTGAATAATCTAGGTAAAAATTTCGATAAATCAAGTTTAACTTTTGGTCCAGCTAATTTATCGGATGACATTTTTGCAAGTAATTCAGCTGCTGCTTCCCTTGTCTGAATATTACCCGAGTTGCAGAAGAGATCAAGAATGTATACAACAGCCCCTGGAAAACATTACAAATATATTCCACTACATGATGTATATATAAATCGACAAGCCTTGTCGATTTAGAAATCAATATCAATATTCTCTATCTTGCTGTACAAACCTTTGGACAATGCATCTTTTACAATTTTAGTCGAACTCATCAGCGCATACAAAGTTTCTAATGCAAGAAGCTGATACTCCTTTAGACTGTGCAAACATAACAACAAATGCACGACAACTTCATTCGCGGCAATATCATCAACACATTCTTGATTCTTGGTAACATTACTGATTACTTCTAGAGCGCTCTTTTGAATTAATTTAAAATTACTACAATTTAAAAGTCCAAACAGTAATTTAAAGTGTCCCATACACTGTAATTCAATGCCAGGATTATTTTTGATAACATTATTCAGAGCTTTCAGCGCCATCACAATGTGTTCCAATTTCTCTTGGTCCTTTTTAACCGAAGTAATACTTCCCAAGGATGTTAAGTATTCCGAAGATAGTGACAGAAATTCAAGCAGGTTTATTGTAAAACCTTTGGGATTCTGAAAATTAAACAGCTCTCCAAGATTACTTTTATCATAGACTGTAATTTCATCATTTTTAATTATCACACACACACACACACACACACACACACCTGTCTCTTATACACATCTAGATGTGTATAAGAGACAGCTGTAATTTCATCATTTTTAATTATCACACACACACACACACACACACCTGTCTCTTATACACATCTAGATGTGTATAAGAGACAGCACACACACACACACACACACACACACACACACACACCACACAATTTTATTTCTAACATAGAAATAAATTTACCTCGATTGGATACGCCGATTGTTCATTGTATACTTTAACGAATATTTCGCCGATTACTAGTTCGTCAGCATGAGCAGTATACTTAAAATCGCTAAAATCGTGTTCAAAATTGCCGCTATTATTTAATCTCTCTTGCCGTTTCAGTTCTAAATATTCATTTAATTCCGCTCTGGTTCCATTGTCCCAGATTAAATATGGATTTGAACAATTAGAATTCAATATCTTTAAAATCTCTTCGGGTTTATCTTTAACAAGCTGACGTGCTAGATAGGGCGTTAACAAGCTTTCTAGGGCGGCAACTGTAACGGGATTAGCGGGTGTCTCATTATCGCCCTTCATGTAACCACCTAATCTAGCACAAGCACGAACTGCCAATTTAGCCAAGTTGTTGGCTACTTCCTGCCGATTTTCATCCTGATTTCTTTCTACACCACCTTCTTCTAACGTATAATCATAATTGAACATGAAGAGCAACAGATCCCATAAAGCACCAGATTGCAATAGCTGCATTTGTAATATGCTATCTGTAGCAAGAGATGAAATACACTCTGTGGCAACTGCGCATAATTTTGTTAAATGCTGCAAAGAGGACAAAGAAAAATAAAAATTAAGATAAAATAAGGTAGAAAAAATTCTATTCTTTAGCTATAAAATATCTTTGTATATACCTTAAAATGCAATATTCTGCAAAGGTCTTTTACAAGTTGCGGCAATTCAATAATCTTATCTCTGCACCCTCGAAACGATCCGGCAACAGCGAAACATCTAGTGATATGCATACAAACTTGCACTGCTACGTCAGTAGATTTACTCGATCTACTTAAAACAGACACGCATCGCGTATACGCTTCCAACAATACATCTAAACCACCTTCCCTTCGCAATTCTTCGGCATTTAAAGCCGAACAGTGCACCGTGTGGTACGCAAGTTCGCTTGCAGCTGCTAATAATGGGGCAGATTTTGAAAATAATCGTTCATCATCCGTTTCCAGCTTAATCGTTTTAATTAGCTGGGGATAACCAGCGTATTTGTAAGGTCTAAGCTCATCCGTATATCTGTGGAAAAGGATGCTCTGAGTTCTTAAAATCAAAACGATGTTGTCAGGATTAGGGCCAGTCGTCGACCAACAACTGCGACTGCATAGAAATTCGTATGCCTGACTGACAGCTTCGAACTTATCCTAGAATCATTATTATCGTTGTATGTGTACGTATATGTACGTATGCGAATACACATACGTGTATTCATGCTTACGCTTGATTCATGTCTCAAAGTAATAAAATAACTCGTAATAAATCTAAATACAGACTTACCCTGCCTTCAGGATTTTTGTCAGGATGATACATTTGAGCTAATTTATAAAATGACTTCCTGACGATCGCTTCATCGTGCTGTTTTCCATTGGGTAAGCCGAGTTGCTTATAAGCGTCATCCATAGTCATTAGAGGTGGTTTTTTCTCTACTTCTCTTTTCCACGCGTCTAATACATCTTTCAATAATTGCACCTAATTCAATATCACACTTGTATAAGTCATTAATGCTATGTATATAGAGTATTGTAAGATGACACAAAAGATCAAGTCAATTCGCTTCAACTTACAGGTTCTGGGATAGGCCACTGCGGAAATTTAACAGTATCGCAAAGATGTCTGAGATAGAATATTTGGCAGAACAATTCGTTTTCCAATTGTGGATATCTTACAGCAGGTATAGCGATATATTGATACCTGGCCATGGTATGACTTGGTAACTTGGGAGTGAAATCTGCAATATGTGCAGCAATTTTCTCGATAAGCATTCGTCGCATTTCTGCATTCCAAATTGCCTCCGGTGTATCGTAATCTCCAAGAAATATTTGCGCAAATTTCTCTGCTCCGTGATTCTCTAAATAACTCACCATTGCATCGGGCAATAGTTGACCGAGAATACTTCGTTGCATAATATCGGAAGAAGTGTTCTAAAGGATGCAACAAGAATATTGTATATATTTCTCTATCGTGTAACCATATTACTATTTTTATTATAAAAACAGATGGAAACCCATAAACTCACATCGTCGCTCCTAAAGGCTTGCTTAGTGTGCGTAAGTTGCAAGAATCTTGCAATTGGTAAGACGTTAGAACCAGTGTACATTAAGATAAAATAAAATACGCCGGTAAGATAAATTTTTGACACGTCTGCATTATCTCGCATCACTTCACACAATAACGTAGCGACTCTTTCAACTAGGATTGGATCAAACGTTAGCAAAAGCTGTACGATATGTGGCAGATACTGAAGATCGGATAACAATCGCTTTACACGTGGCAAGGGTCTGATTACCGCGTCATCGGCATCTCTACTTGGGAAATATTCACACATCTTGATTAAAATGTTCAGAATTAAATTAGCCAGTTCACTTTCATTTATCACAGATGTTCCCTTTGCAACAAGACTCCACTTTAATTGTGGCACTTGTGAAATCGTTTTCCATCCATCTAATCCCTGTGCCCAAACTTTTGTTTTGTGAGTCACGTAATTCGAACCGTACAATTCTCTCAGGTCCTTTAGACTCATCGGACCTTCACGCTGATCTCCATTATTATAATACCATTCCTTTTCCATTCGCTCCTGCTGTGGACCTGCTTCTATCACATTGGTTTGCGTTGGTACAACAGCTCGGGAAGTATGTAAATGTGCCAATGTCAATAAATCGACTAAAGTTCGTACACCATTCTGATCCATTATGTCTTTGACATTTCGCCTGTGCAATATGAGCTTATCTATGAACATGACTAGCCTATCGCGCTCCGTTCTATCCGCGCAACGCTCCAACATTCCCAGGATGTATTTTGTATCTGAGAATGGGCCAATATCCTCGTAATATCGACCATACACTATCGTCATTGCTTGCAAGCAAAGGCACTTCATTTCGATTTTCGCAGTCAATAAAAATCTATGGTACAAATCATTAAAAAATTCGTATCTGCAATTGAAAATAAAATACCGTTACGTACGTAAACTGTCTAAAATTTTTTACTACAAATTAATTTGTACGCGATATCGAGCATAATAAAAATTATAACAAACGAATTACGCATTCTTTTTCTTATTTTCCTGCTATTTGTAACATCTCGTAAATGTTTCTTTTTTTTGCAGGTGATGCTTTCTGCCGTTGGTTTCGTTACGCTTACTACGCTATCACCTTTATCTTTGGATCCACAAAATTGGTAATGTCCCATTACATGATACTTTTTTCATCGAATGTATGTAAAACAGTTATCGATATATGTACTTACGATTTTCTTATGGGACTGTCCGGGCTATCTTTTTCCAATAAAAGCCTCAAATAATAATCTCCAATTTTCACTTCATCCGAAAGACATTGATATTGTACCTCAAACTCTCTATGATTCCATGCAATCAAGGTTCCACCAGCCAAGTCTTTGTCTGAACTAAATGCACGTATCTCATTTTCCAAAGCTATTCTTAACTCCTCTCTTGTTTTGTGATTCCAAATTAAATTTGGCAGTGCGTGATCTTGATTAAATTTATAATAGAACAATTTCCAATTTGCTTCAGATTTAATTCGTTCTCTACGTTTCCTTAGAACTATCGGACGTTCTTTAATCTTTTCTCTTCGTTCTATTCCAATACGAGCACCCCAATGTTGCAAAGCATTTTCTACATGCTTTTCAACTACTCGCATATGACGTTCGATAGCGATCCATTGTGGACTTTTTTTATTTCTCGATGCGTGATCTATAGCTATCTTTAAGTTGTCACGATTGTTCAATCTCTCTTCTTCCAAGAATGAGTCCGGTACTTTTTCATCAGAGTCCAAATAATTCAACAAACCCACGGGCTACAAATAAATTGCAGCAGTTCCACATTATTCATAGTTGCAACACAGCAGTAAGTAGATGTAATTTTAAAAGCGTAAACTGTCCCCACCTTGTGGAGTGCAGATCCTATTTTAATATAGATAACATCGACTCACCATAATTCGTTTCAATAATCCCATAGCTGTAGGGTGTCCTGTGACCCATAAACCTACTAAATGTCGACACAATTGTCGATGCGTTAATAGTCTGCCATCACTACCGATAGTAAATAAACTATTTAATAAATGTCTCGGTAAAGCTCCTTCCGCAAGTGCCAGTTCTTGCATTTTTGCTGCTACTTCTGGTGCACCCTCTTCAATAATCGCTCGCATTATCAATCCAGCACCTTTGACCACAGCCAGTGAAGGATGTTGAAACAATTTAAACAGTGATCTACCTCTTGTAGCAACCATTTCTAAAAGATTGTCAAAATGTTTGCCATCAGTAGTTTCACTGTATGGTACACACAGGGCAAATGTTAAAAGATCGAGCATAGCAGAGACTACCAGTGCACCTGTGCCACGATTCTGTAATAAAAAAAAGAAAGGCTTTGGCGTATTGCATCAAATTCTCTCTATCATTTGATGTCATATTATATTTTATAAGGCGTTTCTGAACATTATAGAAAAACTTTTACAGCTTTTTATAGCTTCTTAGCAAAGGACATGTACCCCTTCCTCGTATACACATTAAATTTATCAAGAAATCAATAATACTTTAATAATAAACCTTAATTATACCTTAATGTGTGTGTGATAAACATATATATATGTATATATAAAATCAGCAAAAAAAGAAAAAACCCAGGAAAGATGCCAAAAGACCACTGCCACAAGTCGTATGAAGCAAAGGTTTTAAAATAGATCTGATGTTACAAGCAATAAGAGTAAATATTATATAAGGTGAAACACTTACAATATGATTAATCCACATTTCAAGTAAACTTTCTAAAAACTTATTACTGCTGAGCAGACTACTTTTGTTCAATTGTTCTTGTCTTAAATCGCAATCGTCATGCATTGGTTGCATTAGAGCGCAAATACAATCTATGGCAGCTTGCGTTACACCACAATTTTGTCTTTTTAAAGCCTTCACGACTTTTGTACCAACAGCTTCTCTAAAGCCAGAAAGTGTTGTAAATGCAGCGAAACCGATTTTGCTAGCCACTAGTCTTCGCAGGGCATGAAATTGTGCTTCAATCTCGCTATTTGTCTCGAGATCTTTGTTGATCAAAGTATTTAAAGCCCCGAGGATAATCTTGTCTTTGTTTTCAGTAAAAATCCCCTGTAAGTAATCATTCGTGATACGATGTACTTGGAGTTGTAATGTTGTTACAGTCCATTCAAGCGGTACAACTTCCTGGATAAACAGAAAATGTCTCATGTCTCTTCACGTACTATATATATTTATTTAAATTTTTTTCATTTGAAACTTTATAATTATATTTATATTATATGTATATCGATTTTTACAAGAAGAGAAAAATGGGTAAAAAGAAGTCTGCATAATTTCTCTTATAAAGTTTCAAAGAGATTCTAAACTCAATCAGTTAATATGCTTTAACCGCTTCAATGTACTGTACAAACTCTTATACATGTGCACAAATACTTAATGATATTTCTTAAATATAAATTTCGCATATGCAATCAGAGATAGAGAAATGCTTCATCTTACGTCTTGCGTAATGGAGTAATTAAGACCGCTGTACGGTATATTTGCGTTAAATCTCTCCAAAATTTCAGCAAACGTACGTCCTCCAGGCGGCTGCTGAAGGAATTTAACATGCGTCGTTTCGACTTCTTCGTCAACAGGTAGATTGAAAGGTCCGAGTCTTTTACCTCTGGCTATGGGATACATCTTCACGTGGACATCTCTATTGCCGGATGCTCTTACACCATCCAATAAAGATGCTAATAAGGAATCTCTATTTGTCGCGGTATAACTGCGCATTTGACCGTTAAGATATTGTATAGTAAACAATTGAGGATTATCGTTATCACGAATCAAAGTAAAAATGTCCGACAGTGGTCTAAGAGTACAAATGTTATACGTTTGAGGATCTCTTTCCAACAGGCAAGTGTCCGAAAGACAAAGCGTCCTTCTTTGAGGATCTAAATGCCTGGAGGAGATCTTATGGACAGTAAATTCCGATACGCTCGTTATATGCTCATCGCTGCTAAATTTCCCCAATCTTTGAGCAATGAAGTCATCGAGTCTTATAGGCTCCTTCAACATTTTTATATTAATGCCCAAGTTATTTAATGCGGCTTCTTGCAATTTCTTTTTTATCTCTTCCATGTGTTTAGAAGCGAAGAGATGCAGACGTCCAAATCCACCACATACAATCACAAATCCATTGGGATAATCTTTCATTGTCAGGAGCCCTTCAAAATCTTTATAACAATAACTAGCTAATACCATGTTTGTCGCAGGATCTAATTGATCGAGACTGTATGGTGTTATTTCTAATACAATGGGTAATCTTGTATCAGACCAGTGATGTTTATAAGCCGAATATCTCTATAAATATAAATATTATCAACATTATATACACACATATACACACACAGGTGTGTGTGTAAACTCACCAAAATTTCTTTAGATTTTTCAACATGGTTTCTGTATTTAAGTGCTTCTGTCAATAAGTGTGGCCTATGTTCAGTGCTAAACTTCATGGTCTCATTTTTCCGCTCCTTACGTACTGTTATAGTAAATTCATGAGAACCCAATTGATTTCTATTTATTGGCTGTACACTTATAAAATCGGAATATTCCCATTTGTTTGTTACTTCTAATGTGCCTGGATTGTATGTTGTTATCCCCATAGAGCCAATGGAGAAGATACGCTTGTACCTAAAATACGTTACTGAGATATAAGTATGAAAGTAGTAATACTGTTTCAAAAAGACGTATCATTACTGAATGTAACTTGATCTTATAAATATAACAAGAATATTTTTATATTAAAAACTAGATATTTTCTGAACATATCTAATGTAAAAATAAGATACAATTTAAAGTTTGTATATTATTTTTATTGAATAATCATAAATAAACGATACAATTCTTATATGTAAACTTTTTATAAATTTGTCATAACATGTGAATACTTTCTACATCATACAGTTATAGACTGGGCTTAACTAAATATCAAACAATCATGGAATCTTATTGAATGTAGTGAATATTAATTTCCTTTCACACATCTTTCCAACATTTTTAATTAAATTGTAAAAATTGATTGACATATGTAATGGAATACGTACATGTATGTATGTATGTATGTATATATATATATATATATAAGAAGAATGTGCACTTACTTTCCTTTCCATGTAGAATGCTTGGTAACTAAAAAGCATGCTACATCTTGATTGTCCTTTATCGGCATCATTGTTTCATTTCTTATGGACGCAATCGTGTCGGTTCGGATAAAGTTTTAATTAAACCGCAGAGTACTACTTGCACAAGGTGAAAGACGTAGGAGAACATTCGCGCACAAGTTACAAAATTACACGACCGTCATTACGTAAGGTACAGACATAAGAAGAAAGATATAAATTTTAACTATATAATCCTTGCTGCTGAGTTTGGTTCAAACAGGTGGTACTTGTGTACGTGCTCATTAATCCCTTTCATTTAACAAATGTCATCTTCGACAGCTTCGTCAACCTGGAAGCGGCCATGACAGTCGAGAATGGCTGGGGCCTGGGGGCGTTAGGGGTGTTGACGAACAGCTGTTTCTAGATGTCGGCACTTGGTACCGCGCTCTGCTGTGCACTGCACCAGCGCTACATCAGCCGCGCGGCAAGCGTTTCCGCGTTCCCGTGTGCAGGAGCCAATTGGAGCCAAGCGATTAAATTTAAGAATAGCCAATTGCAAAACTTAAAACTGACCATCGCTAACCTAATTTCTTGGCCTTTTTTGGCTTTCCTTTTACATTTCATTCCGCACTTTTCCTTTGCCATACTTTTTTTTTAAGGATTGTCATGATACTCTTATTGTTGATATGAGATTTGACAAGAATAAATTAGGAACGACGACTGATACTTGTGACAGTTTTTCAAGTCTTGCTATTGGCAAGATTCTTAGGAGACTGGTCACACTGTGGAGAAGAAGATAGGAAGAGAAGAAGCAAAACCGGGGTCTCTGCCTCTTTATATTTGGCGTTTGTTCGAACTTGTCACGTACAATTTTTCTCTCTTCTTTTACAGAGAAACTCTATATAAATACAGGTAAATGTTGGTAACATATTTATAAATAGTCGTTTTATCGCCGAATATTTATGATATGATATATCACATGTAGCGATAGCAAAGCCAACTTAATGATGACATTACGGTTAAGTGTACGTGAATATTTCACAAAATTTATTTATAAAATATAAATTTCTTACATAACGTACACGCCGCGGCGTACGTAATAAGACTGGAGAAGTGTACACGTATTGAAACGATCATGGAGTGCAATGCAAGCAAAGGAAACATCAGCATGGACGTGATTGAAAAAACCGCAATGGAAATGGAACTTGAAAAATCGACTACTGATAACAGCCTGAATATTAGTGAGAATAGTACCGTAGCACCAGTGATAATAGAAGAATTGGATGAAAGTGCTATTAACTCAATGGATATGGATATAAATGAATTCGTCGAAGCGAAGGCATTACAAATAAGAGAGGTAACGGATATTATTCCAAATTGTGCATTCTCTTCGTTGTGTAATTCCAACAAGGATATTATGGATGTGGAAGATCAGGATACTTCGCTAACTGCCGACGAGGAAGATCGCTTAACAAAACAGTTTTTAAATGGCGAGTTAACATTTAGCGAGTATTCATCGAGAATGGATCAGGATATAGATCTGGAGACGGTAGAAAATGATACGTCCAGGTACGACTGAAAATATCTCCATCATTTTGACAGCTAATTGCGAAAATTACATTTCATCTTTTTTTTTTTAGAAGGACGATCGGATTCGATCGTGTTACTGTACAAAAGATTGTGGAACAAAAATCGTACAAAACAAATAACATGCGTCAGAAAAAGAAAAGGCGTGTTTTACCACCAGTTTTGCAAGGGCTTATGGGAGAAGCAAATTTAAGATTCGCAAAGGGAGAGGTAGATTTAGCAGCTCAAATATGCATGGAGATTATTAGGCAAGTTCTCTCAATGTATTATATTAGCGTGATACGCGTGGTTAAAATGTTTTCATGAGAGCTGTTGAGCAGTTTTTAACGCTTGCTAATTGTTTTCTTAGGCAAGTACCGAGCGCTCCAGAACCGTTTCAGACGTTAGCTATGATATATGAAAATGATCAACCAGAGAAGTCGTTGCAATTTGCTCTAATTGCTGCCCATCTTAGTCCTAAAGATGCCGATCAGTGGGTAAGATTAGCTAACTTGTCACTGGAAAGTGGTGACATAAAGCAAGCGATTACGTGTTACTCTAAGGCGATTCAAGCTAGTCCAAAGGACATAAGTTTATACGAGACGCGAGCGCAGCTTCAAGAACAGAATGGAGATAAAAAAGCATACCTGCGAGGATATACAAAACTGATTCATCAATTGGAAGCCGAGGATGGTGAATATATAATGAAATATGCAAAGATATTAGCTAAACGTTATATGCAAGAAGATAACAATGAGCAGGCGTTAGAAGCAGTGGAGACTATTTTTGCCAAATGTCCTGATCTCATTACATTAGAAGAAGTTAATATCATGACTGAATTGTTAATAGCGCTGAAGCAATTTAAGAGATGTTTAGATATATTAGTAAAGTATACAAATATTCAAATACGATGTAAGAATAACGAGGTGACAGAGAAAGGGAGAACAGCCAAGAGTACAAAATCCGAGAAGGGAGAAGAATCAGGTAATATGAAAGGAAAAGCTACGTCTCTCGCTCCATCAAAAGGTCAAAATAGCAACGAAATAGAGTCTTGCGATGTACCGGATAATGTGGTTGTTGACTTGAAAGCCAAATTTCTCATAACTCTCATCGAATTGAACTATATCTCGATAGCTGAAAAACTGTTACCTAAATTTTATATGCGCGAGGATCCAGAGATTTCTGGAGATCTCTTTTTAGATGTGGCGGAAGCATTGATGGGCAAGAAAGAATTTCAGCGCGCCATAATTTTGTTGGACCCGTTGGTTAAAAGTTCGAATTTTAGCTTGGCTGCAGTTTGGCTGAGGCACGCAGAATGCTGGGTTGGTTGCAATGATCTAGATAAAGCCATAAAATCTTACGAAGCCGTCCGAAAGTTGTCACCGCAGCATTTAGGCGCAAGATTAGCTCTAGCCAAGCTTTATAAAAAGTCGGAACATTATGATAAGGCGATACAAGTTCTCTACCAAGATCCCGAATCCGATACATTAGATCCTGACGTTCTGTATCAAAGAACACTGCTACTTTTTAAAGTTGGAAGATACGAGGAATACTTTTCCTCGGGAATGTTACTTTTCTCAAGACATTGCGTTAATATTAGAAGAAAGGTCGAATTAAATGCATTGGCACGCGCAACAGGTGTTCGCCAACGGCTCGATAGCCTGCAACTTCGTCGTTTATCATGCGGGGAAAAGTTGGAAGATGAAAACGCCCCAATGTTTATCGTTAACGCAAGACCGAGCGAAAAAAATGAATTTCTACTTTTCTTACAAATGTGTAAACTAGCGTGTAAATTAAAGAAGTATGGTTTTCTTCAAAGATTATGTTTCACTGCTCTGACATCAAAGAGATTTAAAAAGAGAAACTCTCATATTATCTTTTTGTGTTTAGTTTCTTGTATTCATAATAAGGATTCGTTCTACGGATACAACATCGTCCGAGAATTCGTACGTGTCTGTCAAAGGTCCAACTCGTGGAACTTGTTAAATATAATCATTCAGAGTGCAGAAGATTTGAGGCATAACAGATTTATAATGCGATTACTCGGAAGAGACGTGTTTTCATATTTGCATATCATGCACGCAAACAACTGTCTTGTTTCAGGAACTTATAAATATGCTTTAAACGGTTATATGTCTCTCTTTAAAGTAGCGCCTAGTGCATTGTTAGCATTGTTAATAGGCGTGACACAATTACAAATGGCATGTCAAAAGATGTCAGCTAAGAAGAATCAGCTTGTAATTCAAGGTGCGTATGTGTGTACATGTATATCTCGCTCGATAAGATAAGAATTTATTTTAAATCTCATCGTTAAGGTTTAGCATATATTTAGAGAGCATACACTTGTATATTACACAAACTTGACCTCTATGTATTGGTATGTATATATATATATATATATGTGCGTGTGCGTGTGTGTAATAATATATATTATATACTGATACAACTATAAAAAATATATCTTTTCAAAATAATACAACTACAAACTATATTTTTTCGAAAAATTCTCTAATCTTTATTTTTATCTTTGTTCGTAGCGCTAGCCTTCTTCAAAAAATATACGCAATTACGTGGTAGAGAAGGTCGACAAGAAACTTATTACAACATGGCACGGGCTTTTCATCAAATTGGTTTATTACCGTCTGCGATTCACTTTTACAAGTTGGTCCTGAAGGAAGATCCAGGAGATTTAGTCAAACAGCATGCAAATCTTTTAGACCTAAGAAAGGAAGCAGCTTTTAATTTACATCTCATCTATCTGCAATCCGAAAATCATCTTCTTGCTAGAATGTATCTTGAGAATTATATCACAATATGAATTAAAATTGAAAAAGAGTCGTTCTCTGAGTCGTTTAAATGTGATATTTTATAGGATTCTGCTTGTAATGTATGTGTGGATGCGTGTTCGCGCGCGCGTTTGTGTGTATGTGTGTACAGCGCTATGTAGTAAAAAGTAAATTTTTGTAACAGAAATCTCTTTTCTAATAAAACATTCCTGCGTTTCTTTTTCATCTTGTATTATGTTTAATATTACCTCACTGTAATCCTGCTCACTGTACAATCTTTTTTTTTTTTCCAAAAAAGTACAACCGGAACTTCCATCTCTGTGAGACAGTCTCACATCATGTGACAAGTGTATACATATATATATTGGCGAATCTCTCTTTAAAGGATCTCTACACTTTACGCAATATCGTTTTTAAATGTATCTTTGCTGTCGCTACATGTGATTATGTGATAAATAATAATATGTATAATGTTTTTTTTCAAGATGATGAAAAGAATCCGATCTCTTAAGGCACATCACATTAAAATATAGTCCATTTAAAGATTTTTCTTTAGAGCAATGGCCACTGGTTTAAAGGCTGAAATTGAATTTAAACAATTGTGCGATGTCTTGGAAGATGTTACCAAGGCACATGAAGTAAAAAAGAAAGAGCAAATTTTACATACATTCATCGACGAATGTCGAAATGTTGGCGATAAATTGAAAATAGAATATCCTGAATCGGTACGTACTATGTCACATATCATCATCATTGGTGGTATAGGCTGCGATCCACTTGAATAAATGGATACTACAAATATTTCGAAGCGTTCAATTGACCAGAACAAAGAATTCTACCAATCAAAGAATGCTTCAAAGCATTTGCAGCATTAATTGATGTAAGAATAACTGATCAATTTACTCGTGGAGAAACTTTTAAGAAAGTTATCGTGGGTTCTTTGATGAACAATTAAGTTTTTATTTCCAGAAAATATAAGAATTGCTAAAATCTACATTCTATATGTAATCTGACGATATATACATTTGCGTATTAAAATTTTATAATATTACTTGATATCACAAGAACGCGATGTAGAGACGAGGTGTTTTGCCTTTGCCGGGATTATAAATGGCGCGTAATAAAAAGATATCCAAAAATCTCCAATTAGTTTATTATCCGCGGAATAAAATAGAAGGCTAAGGATAGAGAAATTAGAGCGGAGAATTTGAAAATGGTAGCCTTACGCCTTACGTTATCGACAATTCTCGACTATCGAATCGATTTGCCGATTCGCTTAAGCTTACCTTAATTACTTGCGTTTTTCTGTGTGCTGTGGCACGGTTGACGGTAAAGGCCTTCACACATAAAATCGCGTAAGGACGTATTTTCCCTTACTGGGGTTACGGACAGCACAATACTTGATTGGGATTGGTCGATTTTCTTACGCTTACGTTTTACGTCCTTACGCGATTTTATGTGTGAAGGCCTTAAGCGGGACCCGGGCGTGTAAGCGGTAAGCCGTATTAATTAAGCGGTGTAAGCCGCGTTATCCGGATTATCAGCTAGCTAATCACGACTCACGAGCACGACTCGATGTTGACTCGATTGACCAACGATTGAGTTTAATTTTGTCTTAGGACGTATCGCTCCATCCCATATTAAGATTGATACTACCACATCTTGAACGACAGCGTGGACCGCATAATTTAAAGCAAACTTCGCTGGCAAAACTTTACGCTCACGTATACGGTTTTGCAAAAAATAGCAACAGTTATAAAAAGTTGGCAAACTATCGGTTAGTATCACCTTATTGTCATTGTTATAGATAATCGATTATCTAGGTAAAAAGACAATATATTTGCTACATGTACAAGTATAAAAATAGCTCGAGTTTTGAGTGAAATAGCAACGTTTAGTTGGGTAAACACCCAACTAGTATCTAAACTAGCACTTGAACGCATATATATATATATTCCTCGTTGTCTCATTGTCGGATTATGTCAGTGCAACGATCATGTGTTTATCGTTTTATTGTTAGAGAGCCTACGTCGAGCGAATTAACAGGAAATGATTTCGCTGACCGAGCCTACTGCGTATTGGAGAAAAAGTTACCTCGAATCGGCACCGGATTCACGATCGCACGGATCAACACGTTCCTCGATGGTATCTCCGAGAGAAATGTAACGATGCAGCAAAAGGTTGAAATGTTTCGAGTACTCTTCCGACAGATTACGGGATTCGAGATGAAATGGATGACGCGTATCGTCCTTAAAGATTTACGGCTTGGTATAGGAACGAAAAGAATACTGCACAGTTCGTATAACTTGCACACAGTACCTACTAATTAATAATATAAAACTTTGTTATACGTAATCATAATAAGAAAAAAATCGCATAATAAATGTCGCATCGCAAGACTAATCGCAACATTCTATTCTTTTCATTTTCAAGTCTATCATCCGGATGCGTACGATAAATTAAACGTAACGAATGATCTGCGAGAGATTTGTAACCAGTTACATGATCCTAAGATCAAATTGAAATGCGGCATAGAAATATTTTCGCATTTTAAACCGATGCTCTTAGAGAGATGCAATATCGAAGATATCGGCAAATTATTTCGGAGCAATGACTTGTACTACGTGCAAACTAAATACGACGGCGAGAGGTCGCAACTCCATATGAAGGATGGAACATTTAAATATTTCACGCGTAGAGGATACGATATTACAAAAAAATCTGGATACGGAGAAACTGGATCTTCGGGTATGGCAACAAATATATTCCAAGTTAGACGGAACTATAATATAAGCTGAAAATGTGTATATTGAAATTCACTTGCTATTTGCTCGAATTTGCGCCAATCGTTACCCAATTGGGCGCTCGTGGGTCGAACTCGACATTGAAAATCGGCTATACACCGGATATAAATTTATTTCATAAACTTATAACACTGTGCTGCGTAGTAATTAATATTTCCGATATTCCGATAGGTTTCCTAACCACGGTATTTACGCGATGTTTGAATCCGAATTGTCATTCTTTTATATTGGATGGAGAATTGATGGCTTGGCATAAAGAGAAAAGGACATTTGGTACAAAAGGTATGAATCTCGATGTCAAAAATTTATCGGCGAGCAGTCATCATCAGCCATGTTTCGTCGCATTCGATGTGATTCTGCATAATAACGTCTTGCTTGTTGATACACCTTATAAAGATAGACTAAAACTTCTCGACGATGTATTTACTGAAGAAGAAGGTTCTCTAATTGTATGTCAGTCTACTTTAATTTCAAACAGGTAGGACATTACGATAGCCGATAATTGGTCTGTTCTTTTTCGCTGCACTTTTGAACTAGTGCAATAAGTTAGAATGAGACTATAATATATTTTCTTTCATTCTAACTTATTGCACTAGTTCAGAAGTGCAGCGAGAAAGACCAATTGTTACGGTAAGACCATTGTTTGGTAATTGGATACCTATAGCGTTGTAGAAAACAATTATTTTCTTATATGCGTGGATGGGATTTTTTTTTCTAAAACAAGTTGATTAATTATTATTACGAGTATAATTGTTACTTTTGCTGCAAGGGAGGAATTGATAGAGGCATTCAATACACGCCTTCGTAATAACGAGGAAGGACTCGTCGTAAAGAAATGTAATATGAAATATAAACCAAATATCCGAGATGGCAGCGATTGTTATAAGATTAAAGCAGAGGTAACAGTTGTTTTAGTATTGTTTTATATTATAATTCCAGTCTTGGGAAAAAATTTAATTTAGCGCAGAGAGAGAGAGAGAGAGAGAGAGAGAGAGAGAGAGAGAGAGAGAGAGAGATGCGTGATTAGAGAGTAAAACATTGAAAATTTGTGATATATGTGCGTGCTGTTTTTTCTGATTTTCAACAAAAAAGTGTATGCATCAAGTAGTCTGTAGTCAACACGTGACAATAATATGGACAAAAAATCTAATAGTAACAATCAAGATGTATATATATTTTTTTTTTTCAGTATTCTGACAATTTAATACAAGATATAGATCTCATCATACTTGGTGGTTATTATGGGGAGGGCAAATATACAGGAACAATTAAAAGCTTTATGATGGGCGTGGCCGCACCAACGAGCAATGAAGGAGAAAATCCGTCGCAATTTCTCTCTATCGTATCCGTAAGCACTGGAATAGGAGATGAAATGTTGCGTCATCTTCAAACAAAACTTGCACCATATTGGATTAAGGAACATCCTGAAAATATCATAGGCCCTAAGGTAAACATTAATTATTACATATTTTAGGCATATGTTAGAGAGATATATATCTTTCTCTCGATTTATTACTTATGTATTTATTATTTGACACACTTAATACATAGAGCTCAAGTTAAAGTTATGTTCCGTGATATATCATAATGCTATTTTTACGCGCTATAATAATGTTGTATACGCGCTTTATATTCAGATCATATTCTTTACAGAGAAATCAGCCGGATGTATGGATTCATTCAGAACATTCTATAATTTTAACGATACGAGCGACCGAGATGGTACGCAGTAATGAATATCCAATTGGATACAGTTTACGATTTCCTAGAGTTATAAATATAAGGACGGATAAGCCATGGTACAATCCATGTACTACTTCGGAACTCCTATCATTAGTCAAAGTATATGAATGCCGCTGAACGATAAATTATGCAATTTACATTATGAAAGTAGCTATTGTGACTCATTTACAGTTAACAATAATCCAATTATTGTAGGACGGAGGAATGATCCAGAAGTTAACCAAGCGGGAAGCTACTTTGTATGATATCGATCAAGTACCAGTCTCTAAATTACAAAAGACAGCGAGTCGAAGTAAATCGATTGAATGTAACATGTACAATAAGCGAGTAGTACCACTCACGCGATTATTAGACGGAAAAGAAATTTGTGTGGTTAATGGTGCGGATGAATTACCAAAAGAGCAAATTGAAGAAATGCTGCAGCAGCATAGCGCAAAAATTGTAAAGAATCCAATGAATACAACTTTCTGCGTGATAGTAGGCAATAATAGAACGGTAGGAAATATATACATATTATATATTTTTTCTTTCTGTTGTACTATTGCACAGCTCAGGCTTGAATACATCTAATAGTTATCAAACTAATAGAACAAATTACGTGCAAACCACTTTTTCAGATAGGAGGGAAGGAAGTAATAAACAGCGGAAAATATGATGTTGTAACTTTGGATTGGTTTAAACGTGTCACCAATCGGTCCGACTGGACCTCGTTAGATGATTTTTTCCCATGGGAATTGTTATGCAGCCGGGACACTACTAGACACCAAATTGCAGAAAACTATGATGAACATTACGATAGTTTTATTGTTGACGCAGATGAGGCGAGTTTGAAGCGTTCATTTGCTAAGATTGCGGAATCGGTACTTGAATCAAAGTTTATTACTAAATATGTGTTTATATATATCGCACTAATCTAATTTTGCAAATTATCTAGCTTGCGGACAATCAGTTTACCGTTGAGCAGGAAAAAGAAATGGACAAGGGATTGTTCGGGGGTGTATCGCCTTATTCGCTATTTAGAGATATAATCGGATTCTTTGAGAATCAATCGTGTTATGCTAAATTAAAATTCCGCTTCATGTCAGGTACAGTTAAAGACAAAATTGATAATTCCATTACGCATGCCTTTGTAGAAGATAACGAGACAAGCACTATTGTGAGAAATATGAAAGCACGTGAGAAAACATCTATAAAAATCGTTAAATGTAAGTGGATCGAGGAATGTTTCCGAAATGGCCGAGTGTGTGAAATTACAGATTACCTGATTGATTATTAAAGATGTATATTGCTATCTAAGATGTGTAAAAACAAATATACCAAAAGTTTCATAAGATGAAGAAATGTTACATGTGTATTTTCGACGGAAACTTACGATATATTTATGGGATCATTTTAACTCACATTTTCGTGAAGCACTGAGAAACTAGGTACTAGGCGGAGTGACAGTCAGACAGTTCGCTCATTTAACATCTTCCCGTTTCGAAATATTTCTTCTCGACTCGGGCCGCTACCCTTGCCCATCTCGTTTTATTTCATCGGAATGCGCGCAAAATACGAAGTGAGAAACGCAGCTGCGACGTTGCTCTTACAAAGCCTGCCATTCAGAGAGATCTCGCATAGATTAACGTCAAAAGATCACGAAAAGATTCGAGGTGCATACATCGAAAAGTTATGAGCAGAAGATTATATTTCCATTACTGATATTTTATGTAATCTTTAATCTCTTTACTGTTTTCAGCTTTCAGATTTTTATTCCAAGAATCATTGTTTTAAAAACAATTTTTAGTTGTAATGAAAGAGAAATTATATATAAAACAAAAAAAAAAGAAAGCATACTCTTTTTATGTTGATGTAAAATACTATGATGCAAAATGATTAATCTCATAAAGAATCTATAATTAATATGAGAGAGAGAGAGAGAGGGGGGGGGGCGGGAGGGAGGAGGGAGGAGGGGAGGGAGAATGAATATTTAATATTTCGTCAATTAACGATATTGGCGCCGACAAACATCCTAATTCGTACGGTTGATGAAAATAATATTAAATATATTACACACACATCATGGTCAAACTAAGCGGCCATCTCGTTAGCAACGAGGAGGTGTCTCGTGTCTACGAGGTCAGTATAAATAATATACGAATATGACTGACGTTCTGCCCGCGCAGGATCTACTTATAGACTCTTCACCTACAGATGGGACGCGTATTAATCGAGTTTCAGATTTTCGGAGCGTGCGACCGAGCGTGTCACTCTCCTACAGTATGTCGAATTTATTCATAGAATTTCTCGTAGCTAACTCGCTAGTTGCCAATTATACATGGAGATACTCGTAACTGCTGCTGTCTATCGTGCATAATAGCACGGTTACGCATAATGATAATGGGCATAATGGTAATGGTTCAATGACTACGTGTGACAAAGTCTATGTGCCATAAATCGTCGACACCGATAGTTGGATAGATTATTAATTGAAACATACGCGTAGATACAAAATATGATTGTCTTTTACGCATAATTAATTTCAATGAGTCTGCATGTAATTGAGGCAAGTAATTGATATATTTTCCCTCTTATACAATTAATTCATAATAGAAAATGTGTAAATCATCCGCGTCTTCATCAGTTTTAAACAATTTTCGTTTTTTTTATTTTCTCGACGAATTACGCCTTTATTATTTGACACATTGGTGACGATTGAGTGAATCCTAAGGGAATAATTCCGATAATTTAGTAAGAAAAAAAGTTACTCTTTAGATAAGAGATCTTAAGAAAGTAGTACATCTCGAGCAAAGGACTGTCACATTACCGTTTCTCTTTCTTCAGCAAGAATTTCTTCTGATGCAACAACGACTTTTCGAACATGACTTTTTATGCTTAATAAAATCATTTGAAATCGCTGGTACCGTATCATCGTCTTGCTTCCTAATAGAGAATTATGAAATTTAATCGATTTACATAAATTAATTAATATTATACATATTATACGTATCAAGAATGCGAAATTAAGAATATCTTATATTACAACATCCTAAACATTTGTATAAATATTAATCTTTGTTCAATGCAAATTAACTGAAGAACAATGAAAACTTACAATCGTATTGGCTTGTTGCATCCACATAGATAACGTTTACTTTGCATCCTGCATTGGATAAAAAGATACAAATAACATTTGTTTATTTGTTCGCCTTATTATATATATATATATATATATAAATTTCTTCTTCACCATTATATATATATATTTTTTTTTAGCAAAAATAAATTGAGAAAAATGGTAAAAAAATTTTTGAAATGTAAGCAGATACGTTCGTTTAAAATATACTTGTCCGATTGGTACATTTAAGACTTCTGCTCTCTTCTAAACTATCCATGTTTTTCTTTAACTTTAAAGTATCTTATCCACTTACCCTTTTGCGCATTCGCATCCACTCGGCCGTCTAATGTATTAGGAATTAGTATTGCCCATGTTACATCAATTTTGATAATTCCATTATTATATAGTATCGCCGGTCATACAAAGCGTAATCCTTTTGCCAGAGATTTTCGCCAAATATGTAATACGTGAGAGATACATTTGTTAGCGCTATTTGTTACATGCTTTCTAGATTATGACACACTATTCCGTGAAAGAAAGATAAAATTCTATACAATGAAATAAAAGCTTTCGGAAGACGCGTGTGTATGACCAGCGTGACTCACTTTCCGCTTTCCTCCCTTAGTAATTCTCTCATTTGAATGTTGCACACGCAGCTTTTCTCACTGTAGGGTAAAAACAGAATTACTTCTCAGGAGGACATCATTCGTCATTTTGGTTCGGTTCGGCCTACTATACGTTGAAGATGCTCACTTTTCCTTCAAGAAACTGATATAAAGAAATAATATCCCGGTAAATCCAATAATAAATTTTCCAAAATACCAAGTGAGATTGGTCGTGCAATCCGGCATCGTGAATATCCTGGTTCGGAATTCCGAGCCACTGATTGTGAGCTTAAGTCAACAGCTCAAGTCGCAACAGCTTGATACAATTCAATATTCGGTTCAGGTTAGATTATTACTGTTTACTTTCTCGCAATTTAAAATCCACATTATACGAAGCGCGATTACATATACGAAAACAAATG
This sequence comes from Aphaenogaster rudis, assembly GCA_003063815.1. Lineage (NCBI taxonomy): Eukaryota > Metazoa > Arthropoda > Insecta > Hymenoptera > Formicidae > Aphaenogaster > Aphaenogaster rudis. The sequence continues at coordinate 356,185 of NJRL01000165.1, forward strand.
ATAAATTCGCCATTCGAGTTTCGACGTGTGTGTCAACAAGCCTAAAAAGTTACAGGCGCTACATCTAGTTTATTTTATGTTATTCGTAAATTGACGACGATACATTTGCGTATTGTGCGTATTTAATATACCTTTGACCGGTAGTATGTGCGTATATGCACGTGCTAGTTGTAACACGTCACGTCAAAGTAAATTTGACACAAAGGCTGTCGTGTCGCGTCCCTTGATCTTTCCAACTTTCTGGCCGACAACAGACGCTGAATCACGCTAATTCACACGTGATTAACGTAATTATTATAATTGTAGCGTATAGAAAAATGAAACAAGACTTTGCTCTTATATTTAAGTCTATATTAAAAGCAAAAATTGCGCTATTTTTGCTTGATTATTTTATGATCGATATATTCGTTTTCTAAGAGATAAGCATAGGACAGTTTATCGTCTCATTGTCAGTCATTCTTCAGCTTCCTTGTGGCAAGAAAGATGTTGAATGACCTGTCAACATATTTGCCGTCTTGACAACACCCTTAGGCAGGCTATCCACGAGGGCAGGAGAAAAGAAAAAGCGTCCAAAATGACACCCCTTCGTTCCACGCTCATTAGGATGAATTCCTCAGTGCGTGTCACGCGTGCCTACCCGCTACCGTCCTGTATGTGCGCGTGACATATGTAAATTTAAACTTGTCTAGCCACATGATTTTACGAGAACAAAAAACTCCGTGGAGAAAAACGTGTTACATAGACGACATAGTTTTCATCATTCAACTTGTAGTGGAATATTACGAATACAGAACGTATTATATATATAATTAAAAATATTGCCCGAATAGATATATATAGTCTTGGTTGTTCGACAAAAAAATCATTAAAAAATAGTGAGAGCAACGTAGACTATAATATATATATATATATATACACATATATATTAATTGTATATAGGTATTACAACGCGCACCTTGAATTCAAGAATTTTCGTGCGTGCTCAGTTTGTGTGGAAACTTTACGGTTGTAAGCAGTATTTTCTTTCGACAAAAAATAATCTCGAACGTGAGTTTTTCTCTTCGATGGAAGAGAATTTAGTGTAATGTTTAGTTACCGTATGATATATATTTAACATTGCCGGCAACAATAGCAATCATACTCGGTCAATATAAGCGTGATCCCTTCCGTTGTCTTGTTCACGGATCGTGTTATGCACCGCAAAAATAGAAGACAGACAATCTCTCTCTACTAACAACGTTGTGCGCCAGCAGCTGCAACCATATGGCATTCTTTCTGTGATCTTGCTCTAAGAGCTCGTTAATACGATCCTCTCGGATGTTGCCAACACACAGTTAATATTAGTTTCGAGTATGTTTTCTCAATATATGAGTGACACCGTGGACTTCCACTGCGGTTTCTTCCTCGATAACCACCTGGTTAACATCCTGCATAGTCAACGTTATTTCTGAAAGGATACCGCATCACCATATTTTAATGGCGCCGCTCTCTTTTCTTCTTTAAAGAGAAACAAGATGAAACGTATTTGTGTGTAAAATACCTATTTGTCACATATTATTGGACAGCAAGAATTAGACAGTATCAGGAAAAATATAAGAATGAAATGTGCATAGAGTCATATAGGAAAGCGCAAATTGGATCAAATTTAAAAGTTTCTCTTCTAGAGAAGTTCGAGTACCTATCGAGATATTCGAGGATGAGAGTCCAACTTTTTCCAAGCGACTGTAAACAACAATTGGATTGGATTGGAAATCAATGATTGGGCTGTCAGTCTAAAGCTAATTAACTCTTGTATTCCATTAATTTATTGAACGATATAATAGATGCGAGAAATTTAAACTTTATCCCATACGCGGGCATGCGTTTAGATATCTATACATGTGCGTATGTGTATGTACATATGTCAGCCTTCAGATCTGACAAAGCATCGATACGTTACACATACACATGTATACATCATGCGAACTATATAATCAAAGAAGCTATCCCGTTAACGAAGGATTTTTCTTTTGTAGAGCTACTCGTAACAAGAACGCGAAGAGAAACATGGTGATCCATTGGTTCGCAGCCGACGAAAGCGGCGGAGTTTCCTGAGCTTTCGAGCCAATGGGAATACGTCGGCTTGCTAAAAATACATTTTGAATCACAGTAGGAGGAGGAGGAGATGAGACGACACCTCCTTCGCGAGAGACAAGAAATATTCTTACGAGTACATCTCTCTACTCGAGCAAGACGTGTCGCGGGATAACTCAGTCAACGTATTTAAGAAGAGTCAAACGGATACAACGAGCTCGGCGTTAGACAAAATATATCGTATCGTCGGAAAGGCAAACTTTTAGGCAAGTTTTATTGAAGCAAAAGGAAAAGAAATGTGCATAGAAAGAAATAACTTTTCGCACGTATCAAAAGCGTACATATGACGTGTGCAAAGTTTACTGCACATCGTGTTACTTGAGAATCGGCAATGCGCGTAACGAGGTACGAGATCTGCATATACCTAGACTATTTCAAATACAACTTACCCGAGAGAAGGCGATAAGTTTTTAAATCTAAGCGAATTTTTGACTTCTTAAACGTGTTAACCATCTAATCATGTTACAAGATGCACACTGTGGAATAAATGTGTTTAATGTCGATCGTATATTAAATAATTTGAAAGTAATGTTTCTCGTAATTAGTAGCCAAACAACTTGAGATTTTTGAGATCAAAACTGACATATTCCGTCAGTTAAATATAATATATGTGTCACATTCTTTTTCTCTCTCTCTCTCTCTCTCTCTCCCTCCCTTAAGATAATATAAAAATCAGGATGAAAACTGGCGGAGGCACTTCGAGTCGTTTGAGTACAAACGTGGAACAACGTTTAAGAAGTCCGAAGTGTGCGAGATGTCGAAACCACGGTGTAATATCCGGCTTGAAAGGTCACAAGAGATCCTGTGCATGGAAAGATTGCCGATGTCCTTGTTGTCTCCTGGTCGTCGAAAGGCAGCGAGTGATGGCAGCGCAAGTTGCTCTACGTAGGCAGCAACAAGCGCAAGGCGACAATCTTTTGTCTTCAGTAAATAAAATGTCAGCGGACACTGTAAGTCCTTATTACACTAAAGCGAAATACGACGAACCTGCCTGCGGTAGAAGAAGCAAGAATTTTCAAAGGCATCATTTACATTTCACGCAGACGAGTATCAGCGTGACGCAGGGTTTCTATGGATTAAATACTGTACACAGTTTACCTGGCGCATGTGAGTACTTGGAATTCTGTAGGCTCTCCTGATTTTATCGCGAAAATAAATTGTTCATATATGTATATCGATATACCTATATATCATAGAGGACGCGTCGATATTCGACGTTTAACGATATTCCAAATGTATTAGGCTACTACCCCCTCGGGACATCGTAAACTATTTGATATGTTCGCTGATTTTTTTCTTAGCAAAAGTTTGATAGGCTATTATATATATATATATATATATATATATATATATATATAACTGTATATATTTTATATATATTATATATAAGTGATTATAAAGGGATTTAACATTATAAATGTAAGGGTTTCGAAAAAGTTTCAATCTATTGACACGGGACGTCCGATACTTTTCAATTTTTTATTTTTTCTACTTTTCCCATTTTTCCGAGTGGACTACTTTTGCAATATAGTGTTTTTGAGAAAGTGCCTTATTGTTGATGTATAGCTGACCGATATTTAAAGTTAAATCGATTATTATATATATATATATAATAATTTAAATATCGGTCAGCTATACATCAACAATAAGGCACTTTCTCAAAAACACTATATTGCAAAAGTAGTCCACTCGGAAAAATATACATACACACATATTATATATATTTAATATCTCTTCTCTATCAACAAATGCAACGTTGCGTCAAATGTTTACTTACGGAAGATTGCTTGCACATTTCAGTATCAGCACATCCGCGGTTGTTGAGCACTTTGTCTTCTCTGGGATGCGATCAAAAACAAGAAGCTGAACCCACAATGAAGGTACAATCTTTCCATTCTGCATACCCGATGGTTCCATGGTTCAATGAGGTAACGCAATCGTACATAGCGAATGGGGACTTGAACAATTTTATTTCTACGAGAGATTTGCGAAGCTGTCCTACTACAAATAATAAACCTTGTTTAGAAAAAAAAGCGCCAATTTCCTTCAGCGTGGAATCTATTATTGGTACGAAGTAATGTCCTATAATATCCGTATTTTAATCATTTGAGTACTAGCGGGCTACTACCTGATCTCGACGATCTGGCAATTGTCAGAGAGAATTGCCAACGATACCGCAATCGTAGTACGATCGTACATGACCGTAGCGAACACAATAAAATGTCAAATGACCGATAGCGTAAGTCGTATTTATCTTTCAGCAATACTGCATAGCAGGATATAGCAGTAAGCGAAAATGCTAAGTTTTTGGATAGGAAACGGAGTGAGATGTCGCTCGTTGGTATTCAAACGATTAATCCCGAGTAAAATGAATAATCTTACGTATGTACCAATAGTACATATAAATCAAATGGAAATTTTTATATAAACATTGTGCAAACTATTTAATAGGAATCATATGTTAATCGGCTCTTCTCGTTATATATAGTAGAGTATATCCCTTTCTTTCAATGGCTATATAATTGGCTATATTTTTTCAAAAAGAGAAAAACATTAACAATGTTTATATACAATTTATTGCTTTATACATGAATACGACAACTCTAGCAAACGTATTCAATATATTTATAGCAATAATACAAAATCGTTCCTGTTGTGTGTATATTCCGCATTAATGCTCCAATATTAACGTAGCAAAGCCTAAACATTACTATTCTGCGATATAATACAATCAAATCAGAAATCATACGCTACGCAATATCGTTCGACAGAGAGATATATTACTTTTTAAGGCACGGACATGATACTATTTATTGCATTCGAGCGTTTTGCTGCAACGTTTCATGTATACATCCATTTCAGAAAAATCGGATAGAGTATTATAAACGATTTCATATAGAACGCATGGCCATTGGTTCTCTAGAACTTGTAACTTGTGTATAGCATTTACAGTGAGATTGATTAAATTTAGCAAGTGTACTTTTCCTTTGTGTCTCCAGATAAGGTCTTCCTATAAACAAAGTGTAAAGAGTGTTCCAACTAAGAAAAATCTTGCAATTTATATTATCATTTATACTTTAGCTGGCGTACAATTTAACATAAAACTTATTATAAAAAATAGTAATGTTTATTTTCATTTTTATTACCTGCGTTACATTTCCCTTTCTCCATTGTAACGCCTCCTTGGCAACAACACTTCGAAGTGCCGGGTCACAATTGAACAGAAATTGTTTGGCAGTAATTTGTTCCCCGCTTTGCCTTTGCACTTTTTCTAAATGAAGTCTTTGTAACAAAGGTTGCAATAAAGAATCTGGCAGTGAACACATTACTATATCTATAAGACCGGTATATTCTTGATTTGCAAGTTCCACATCTTCAGCTGTAATCTAGAAAAATATTCAATTTTTTTTTAATTGTAAAGGACATAACGTAACGAATTGACCTGCTTTTATAAATTTTCCTCAAAAAGGACCCGTCAGGAAGTTAAACAGGAAGTGCTTAATCTATTTCTCTGGTGTGTGCTTTTTGTTTCACTAAACAATTTATTATATTTTATAGTATGTACCTCCTTGCCATTGATAATTGCAAGTCCCCAATGAGCTAATCGAAATATAGCGTACATTTTCCAGTTTTTAGACACAATAGGATTTCCTGCGTCTATCTGTATACTGGTCAATCCCTGTACCTCAGCTAAGGCATTCAGTTGACCAAGAAGATTGATGTTGGTTTCTTTAAATACGAAATGCTCCGCGTGAGGAAATTTATTCTTTAATTTGCTTAAAATTTTTGCCACGTCATTAAACTGTACATAATTAAATTTTACAACGTTGACATCTTGAGCCTTTGACATGTCCCAAGTCCTATCTATAAAGCGTAAAGCACCTTGACCGTATATATTCAGACATCGACCAACGATTTCTATTAAATAATCCCCGCCTGGAAAGTTGTCTCATTTTACATTTCATAAGAGCAAATTCAAAAAAATCTTTTTAATCTTAGCCTACCCTGTTCCCTTTCTTTAGGTGGTACTTGTTGAGGAGGTGGACTTGGCGGAGCAAGAGCTCTAAATTTCGCTCTAGCTGTTGCAGCTCTATTGCTTTTATAATATACTGTCTTCTTTGTTTGAGCACTTTTAATTCTACCTTTGTCCTTGTCACATTCGTGAGATTTCGGAGCACTCTTAGAAATCGATGAAACGCTAAAATCACTTAACAATGATTTACAACTGTCTACACTACTAGTTTTTGAACTTAAAGAGCAATATCCAGAAGAACTTATAGTCGATTTTGATTGGCAATCATTCAGTCCATCTTGACCATGAAACACTTTTATATTTTGAAACAATTTATTATTCAAGCCTTTGTTTTCGTTTATTACTGTGATGTCATAACATTTTAAGGAATTTTGAGTTGTAGCGAGTGCTTCCTTATCGTATGCATGGTTCTCATTATCTTTAAAATTACAATTTTCTGTGGTAATTGAGGACACATCCTTTGCTACAGTAAATTCGTTACAAACAGTAGATTTGTCATAATCTATAGATGAGCCGCAGATATTAGGAGTAAATAGATGACATTTTAAACCACTTTTCAAACTTTCATGACTCTGTGAACTGTCTGTCTCGCTATCCGATACGTTCTCGATATGTTCATTAAGCACTTTCATCTTACGGTCATTTTCTTTATTATTCTTAGACAATCTATTTTCAAATCTATTGCTTATTGTTAAACTATTTACTATCGAACCTAGTATAGGTGGAAGTTTAAATTCCAAAGGATATGATTTAGATGTATCTTCTAATTTAAACAAATTCTCGCTAGAACTGCTTCTCTTTTTTATATGTATCTTTCGTGCTTCCATATTCTCATTTATCGATGTGAGACTACCAAAACCTTTTATTTTAGCTTTGTCTAAACTCTTTGGGTTTATAGCGTTAAATTTATTTGAACTTTGCGTACGTAATAATACATTGATATTGTTGTTTGTATTATTGCTTGCCACTTTATTGGAATTGTCAAGCGAGACTTTAGTTCTAGATCTAAGAAATTCCCAATTTGTTTTAGCATTTGATATCACTTCTTCTCTACGTACGCTCATACAGACTTGTGTACTAAGATCAAGAAATGCTGAATTCGATTGTTCCTTAGAGAATCTCCAAGCCATTGCTGTTCTCCGGATTTGTTCGCTAATTTGCATTGTTGACAAAAATTGCAGATTTGGCAAGTACGAAACAAGAAAAGAGATATAATCAGTATTTAAAGTTACTGGATTGCCATCTATCGTTATTTCTTTAATTTGCAAGGCTTTTGCAAGGCTACTCATGTCTTCAATCCTGAAACATCAAAACAACTCGACCTGTACATATATACACATGTGCATACATACATATGCAAATATATGCTTATTATATTCTCTATTATATATTAAATAGTTCATTTATAAAGTAAGTCGTCTCATTGTCAGCAACAGAACATTTAAATACCCCCCTTCTTTGGATTGAAAAATAAAAGAGATGTATCTCTAAATCATAATTTATAGTGCACATTAAGCTTATATATATGTAGCGTTTGAAGCTGACATACAAAAGTAAAACATACAAGTTAGGTGTGGGTGTATATGTAAGCACGTGCGACTAAATTGAATAAAGATTTTGCTACAAACTAAATGAAACTTGTTCAAAACTCAAAACACTTACTTATGAATATCATTATTACTCAAATATAATTTCTGTAATTGTGGTGTCTCATCAAATCCTAGCAATCTCTTTAGCTTATTTCGACGCAAATTTAGTTCTTTTAAAGAGATTAAGCCTTGAAAATCATTGCAACCTATAGTTTTGATATTATTCCCCGCCAAGTTTAGTACTTTTAACGACGATAATTTCTCTAAGCCTGTAATTTGCTGAATTTGATTGCCGTGCAGATCCAAAACTTCCAATTTGAAAAGCTGTTTTAAACCTTCGATTTTTCTTATTCTATTTTTTCCTAGTAAAAGCACTCTTAGATTCTCTAAAAGATCAAAATCGCAAATTTTCTCTATTTGATTATCGTACAAATCAAGAAACACAAGCTTTGTCAATTGAGAGAAGCTGGAGCTCTCAATCTTGGTTAACAGATTATGCTGAAGGGACATTAATCGCAATTTGGATTCTCCAATCACATTAGGAAACGTCGTCAGACCTCGCCTATCAAGACATATTCTGTCAGGGTTCTTTTCTCGTTCGGCAGGAGTTCTCGATGCCACGATTGCTCTTGCCTCTCCTGTCCATTGTAACGTAACCACGTCGCATCCTTCAGCTTCTGCATGTTCAATTTCAAATTGGGTTCCAGTACAACTACCAATACCAAACCAATGATTTCCAATGTAAGAATACTCGAAAAGATTTGTGTCGAATAAAACTGACTCCTATAAAGCAATTACCTAAATGAATTGTAACAACGCTTTGACAGCTTTGGAGGTACTGGTGCACCTGGCAAAATTGGTAAAGCAGCTGCTATTGTCAAAAATTGATTCTCCTCTGGAAGGCTACCTCGAATAGTCGATTTACTTTTCGTGTCAAATAATACTTTTCTCGTCTGCAAGAAATAAGAAACACGGTTGACAGATCGCTATACGTTATCGTAAGAAGGAACAGGTTAGCGTTAGAGAGAACGGGGCCATATTACATATATCCTCCTATAACGAATCACCGACTAAATTTTGTCCATTAAAAAGTTATGTTGGCCCCTTTACGTTACCTTTACAGCAGAGACGTTATTTGCTTATTCATATTTCGCATTTTAAAATCAGACGCCTCTTACCCGCGTCCAAGTATCGTCGCCCAATGGCATTACATAACCGAAGAGGATGAACCGCGTATCTCGTATCAAACATTTGGTAGAGTTTCACATCTTTGCGGTATACTTAAATTGTCGAATGTGTAAATTGTCACGAGTCCTAATTAGAGACTCGATCCACGACCTGAAATTTCGGGATAAGCGATATCTCGTGTTTATCATTGCGCATTCATATCATATGCACAATGCACATCACAGTCCACAGACGTATGTACAATGTATGCGTCTATGCATTGATGTATGTGTGCGTACTGCGTGTGTGTATGCACGCGGCCAATTCGGTTGGCTGCACTGTTACACACTTACACCCTAGAGCTTCTTAAAGGCTACTTTAGTGCTTATAACAGTTATAACTCCAGCCTCCAATAACCAATTCGAAGAGCGATTTTCAGTACTCGGGCTCGGGAGTTGGGGCTGTTTGGGGCATCGCCAGCCGACAGGGCCAGGTGCAAGTAGATTCAGCTAGATCCAGCAACCAGTAAGATCTGCCAAACATCGTATCGCTACGCTACGCTACGCTACGCACCGCATCGCACGATGAATCTCGCCGTTGTTTACCGGCTTTTCTGTTTTTCAAGAAACTCCACAATACCGACTCGATACACGATACAAATGAGAGAATACGCTGGACCGGGTAAGAAAAAAAGAGTTGTTATTTCGACGTGCATTTTGCATTGAGGTTACGTGTGCTTCTCAATCGATATTCGATTTGAGTAGCCGTTGGGAGCTTTCCAGCAAGAGACACATCGACACAGGAGTCATTCTATTTTTGTCTGAATATCAAACTGAATATCAAACAAGGATAGAACGATTCCTGTGTCGATATGTATCTCTTGCTGGAAAGCTCCCATTAAGGCTACGGTCCACTTGATGCTACAAATGCTTTGAAGCATTCTTTGATTGGTCAATTTGTAAAATTCTTTCTTCTGATAGGTCATTCGAACGCTTCGAAGCATTTGTAGCGTCAAGTGGACCGCAGCCTATATCGAGATCGAAAGGTTTCTCGCTGTATTATCGACTATACAGTCGATATATATATATATATATATATATATATATATATATATATATA
>NJRL01000165.1:419377-434902 GCA_003063815.1 Aphaenogaster rudis
GCTTAAAAATATCTATTTACTAGTCTTATCAGTTTGACCATAAGTGGCGATGCCAAGGTTACGTGAAGGTCACCTCAAAATTTTAAATGGAAACCCCCATTTTTCAATGAATATTCTTGTAGCTTACCTCGAGAGCTTTCCAAAACACTATAAGAAAATATTTTTTCATTAAGTACTTTTCGAGTATAAGGCTTGAAAGTTACAGTACTGCCGGCATTAGCATTACCCAAGCAAGGTGTACTGCATGAAGGTTGCACGGCCGGATTTACACCTCAGAGAGAATTTGAAGTCATCAAATATTGAGGAAGTGACGAATCGTGGAGTCTAACACATTTTTTGCTATAATGCATACCTATAGCTTGTAACTTGTATGCGTAAAAAATGTACTAGACTCCACGGTTCGTCACTCCCGCAGTATTTAATAACTTCGAACACTCTCTCTGAGGTGTAAATCCGACCGGGCAACCTCCGCGTGGTACACCTTGGGTAATGCTAATGCCGGCGGTACTGTAACTTTCAAGCCTTATAAAGTACTTGATGAAAAAATATTTTCTTATAGTGTTTTGGAAACCTCTCGAAAGTATATACAGGGTGTCCGGAAAGGTAAGGTCATCCGAATAGGAGGTGAAAGAGGAGCATGAGTAGAACACATAATGTAAATAAAATTTTTTCGTATTCGCTATGGTTTAGAAAATACAGCGCTTTATATAAAGCGTTTATATAAAACTTGTATAAACATATATAAACATATATAAACATGTATAAACATATATATATAAACATATATAAATATATGTATAAACATATATAAACATATATAATTATCGAGTTAGATAAATTGTAAGACGACCCAACACTGGCAGGTATTATTTATTTAAAACGTTTCGACCATACGGATTGTGGTCCTTTTCAAGTACCACAATTAATTTTCAAGTACCACAATTAAGTTAATTATAAGATTAACACTATTATAAATCTTGTAGATCACGTCATTTTTTATTATCGGACAAACAGTTTCATAAAACCAATATTAAAATTGTAGAAGACATTCTCTCTAATAACTGTTTTCCAAAGAATTTAATTACTAAACATGTAAATAAACGAGTTAACGAACTTATACATCGAATTGACAATACTGATAATAATAAAGAAACACTAGACTATACTAAGATGAGGAAATTCATAACTGTTCCATATATAATAAATAGTGTGAGCGAAAACATAGGTCGTGTTTTAATGGATTACAACCTAGATGTGTTGTACTGTTCCCAAAAAATTGAACTGTGTGATAACAAGAGAGGAAAAGATCGAATAGAGGATCTAAAACAAACGAATTTAGTCTATCAGATCAACTGCTCTGATTGTGACGCAACATATATTGGTTCAGACAAAAAGACACTTGGAGACTAGAGTTAAGGAACATTAACACAATATTGCAGGGCCGACCCATGGTTACTCGGTGATTACAAATCACCGCTTATCGAACAATCATGAATTCAATTGGTCCGAGCCTGTAATATTGCATAAAGAAAAACACTGGCGTAAGAGAGAAATAGCTGAAATGTTTTTTATAAAGAAGTCTGACAACACCGTTAATTTACAAAGGGATAAGGGAGAGTTTAAGCTCGATATATGATAGCATAATTATTGACATTTGATTAATCTCCTGATGTTTGTTTGTTTCTCTGCTCCATCACGTTTTTCCTTGACGTCAGTCTTACTGTTAGACCCGTTGACCCGTATAGACGTGTCTGCCAGCACGAATTTTACCAACCGGTGACTAAACGGCGGATACTAATTTTTTATATTTTTATTTAATGTACTATTGTAAGTTTCTAAATTGTTAATTTTTATTTCTGTATTATAATTTGACTCGTAATGACTGTGCTTTCTAATTTTGTAATTCGTTCCGCTTACAGATCGAATATTATATTTATTGTTTAACCCCACACAGCACACGATATTGCGATATCCACTAGATATCCGAGAGGGATCGCATTATGTCCAATTATATACCTCAATAACCGTAGGATCTCCATGGGATCGCATTATGTCCAATTGGACATCTGGATCACTCTGGGATATCCTCAGGATAAAGTGTGATGTGTGGGACGTGATCTATGATTTGTACTTGAAAAGGACCACAATCCGTATGGTCGAAACGTCGTATTTTAAATAAATAATACCTGCCAGTGTGTTGGGTCGTCTTACAATTTATCTAACTCGTTAATTATTTACTGGCGATATTAAGAATTTTATTCCTGTCATATATAATTATGTATCAAATATGTCCATACATAAAATTGCTCATATATGTATAATCATATATAACTTTTCTATATATATACATTTATATATAATTATATATGAAAAATTTTATGTATGGACATATTTGATACATAATTATATCTGTTTATATATGGTTTATATATGTTTATATGTAAAAAATTTTTTACCGGGATATATGCAATAAAAATGGATGTTTCCATTTAAAAAATTCAAGGTGACCTTTACGTAATCTTGGCATCGCCACTTGGTCAAACTGATAAGACTAGTAAATAGATATTTTTAAGCCATCCACCTTTTGTCTGAAACATTTCTTTCTAAAATGCATAGTTTATGAATTATTCGACCGTTTCCAGACTTTTGACACACCCTGTGTATACAGGGTAGACCATTTTAATCAATACACGCGATTATTTTCCGAACTATTCGTTATTAGAAAAAACGTTTCAAGTGAAACTTACTCTATTTCGAGGAGGACATCTTATGATAGACACAGGTTTTTTCTAGGTGGAGGTATTCCTAAGATTTCAAGGTAATCTTTGTTTTTTTAAATGGAATCACATGATTTTCTTTATATAATATAATTCCTCCAGTTATTTGGCATATAAAAGTATTAAGGTAAAGTTATCAAAAAATCTATAGTTTACAAGATATTTCATATTTTATTCCGACATATTCTGACATAAAATATAAAATATCTCGTAAACTATTCATTCTTTGATAACTGTACCTTAATATTTTTATGCATAGAATAGTGGTGGGATGAATCAATTGATATGAGGAAAACACATGGCTGCTTTTCAAAAAAATATGTAATTACATATTGCAAATTGAATAATTTATTTTTAAAGTAACCATGTGTTTTCCTCACATCAATTGATTCATCCCCCTATTCAATGCATAAAAGTATTAAGGTACAGTTATCAAAAAACGAATAGTTTGAGATATTTTATATTTCATGTCAAAATATGCCAGAATAAAATATGAAATATCTCGTAAACTATTGATTTTTTGATAATTTTACTTTAACACTTTTATATGTGTGCCAAATAACTGGAGGAATTACATATATAAAAAAATCATGTGATTCCATTTAAAAAAACAAAGGTCATCTTGAAATCTCAGGAATACCTCCACTTAGAAAAAACCTGTGTCTATTATAAGATGTCCCCCTCAAAACAGAGTAAGTTTTACTTGAAACATTTTTTTGAATAACGAATAATTTGGAAGATAATCGCGTGTATTGATTAAAATGGCCCACCCTGTATATATCATATGTATATATATTTTATGTATATATGCATTATATATATACAGGGTGTCTCAGACTTACTGTATCACCTATTAATGGCAGGTTCCTGAGATTATTTGAAGACAAAAATCCTAATACCAAAATGTCGAAGCTGCTATATGCTTTTTAAACGGGAAAGGTTCAAAGTTCACCAATTGACTTGTCAAAATTTCGCGCGCTCAGGAACGTCGCGCATGTCAAAAGAGCCCTTCCACAACACTTTACCCAGCTCGATAGAAATACTTGAAATTATTATTCACTTTATTTCTTTGTACACTGTTCTGTGTCATTACATGAGAAACGTTATTTGTCCGCGACACGCTTCATATGAATGCTTTGCAGTTCGACACACGTCGCGTTTCCGTCCGACAATTTAGAAATTATTATCATTCGATATTTGTCAGTCTTGCGAACAGTGTACAAAGAAATAAAGTGAATAATAATTTCAAGTATTTCTATCGAGTTGAATATAAAGTGTTGTGGAAAGGCTCTCCCGACATGCGCGACGTTCCTGAGCGCGCGAAATTTTGACAAGCCGATTGGTGAACTTTGAACCTTTCCCGTTTTTAAAACTGTAGCAGCCTCGACATTTTGGTATTAGGATTTTTGTCTTCAAATGATCTCAGGAACCTGACATTAACTGGTGATACAGTAAGTCTGGGACGCCCTGTATATATATATATATATATATATATATATACACATATATATATATAATATATTTATATATTTTTTATATAATTATTTATCTATGTTTTTTTACAAGTTAATTAATTTGTTATTGCCTAGATAAAGCATTTTGAAACTTGGACATTAAAAATAATAGATTATTCTGCTTGTGACATTTCTCATGACACATGGAATCCCAGAATTCGTACGCTTTATAATTGATTTATATGCGTTCCAACATGGCCGCATAAATTATGCCGTAATACGCTACTCGCTTTAATTTGCAGTGTATATTCCTAACTATAGGCAGAATCGCGATCGTATTACCTTAAGCTATAGCACATTTTTTTGGTTTCTCATTATTTATCTATATTACGGTGGTCGTATAATGACCGATTTTGACTTGGTCTGACTTTAACTATCTCAATATTTGCGCCGATAACTCCGCGCAACATATCGCTTTTCAAGTAATAAGCTACTATCAGTGTATTGGGAATGAAAAGAGATAGTTACGGCTTTTGAGCACTTGTCATTATTATCTCAGATTGTGACGTCAGAAGCGAGAAAACACATAATAAAAATTCTTGCAAAATAAATGTAATAAATGATTGGAGATTACATTGATTTTCATTCCCAACAAATTTATATTTATATTATAGAGAGAGACTCGAATAAAACAATCGCTTGTTAGAGTATAAAACCAGATTTGTTTATAAAACTAAAATAAATTAAGTACGATTATTACATAAATACTATTTATACGAAAGCGCTAGGAGGACGGAAGCATCTGGACGATCGATGATAAGATGAAAAATTAGCAATGTGTAATGTATGTTGCATCAACAGATGCAAAAAATATCCGTCAGATTAGTAAACTAAAAATAGGAAATCATGTTTTTTAACTAAGAACAATATATATGCATATTTACAATTTAAATCCTATTGTTGATCAAGTTTCCAACGCTATACATCTGATATGTCGTATCTAAGAACTAATTGTCTAATCGTTGTTATTTCAAATATACAGAAACGACAATACGTATTGCGCATGATTAAAATTAATAGTAAGGTACATTATAAAAATTTTTTTGATAAATTGATACAGACCCATTATATGGCGACCATCTTCGATCGTCCATTCGCTGTGTCAATGATCTCTGTCGTCGTACAGAATCGAGTGATAAATACTGATTTATATCAAATTGTTTATCTATCTAATGTGCTACTTTTGGGAGACATTGCTGCGCTATGTGCTAATCTTACAATCTTATGAATTACATTTCTCCGAATGCTACGATGTTGTAACACATTGCAATCAGATGCCATGCTGAACATAACAGCTATAGCTCTCTTGAGATCGAAAGTTTTACGTAATATATCGACCAGAGTTAATCAGTTTGGATGTCAAAGAATGTTATAAACGTACATCTTTTAGAGTAACTTTAACAATGCTTCGTTTAAATTAGTGAGAGAGAGAGGGGGGGAGAGGGGGAGGGGGAGAGAGAGGGGGAGAGAGAAAAAAGAGAGAGAGGGGGGATTAGGGAGGGACAGAGAGAGAGAGAGAGAGAGTCACGTAATGTGAAAGTTATATGTGCGGAAAATTGAAGAGTCGTTGTTCATTTAATATCAATCATTACAAAATCGCACTTAATTATAGTAATACGACAGATTTTACACATTTGCGATTATATATCTTCTATACTCTCTTGCTTATGATAATAATAATCAAAATCATATTCTTATTCTTATTTCACGAAAATATCCAATAATGAAAGACACGTTACTCTGTTATTTGTTGTGTCGCGACATTTACTACTGGCATATCCACATTTAATATAATATTATATATATATATATATATATATATATTTCGTAGAATATATATTAGAATCACTAGGATTAAATTTGTTGATTTTAAAATTTACTTTTCCTTTTCATAACGAAAATTTGATTGATGATTAACATTAACATCATTACTTGCAATTTTTAATATGCTTTTAATATGCTTTTTTTATTGCTAAATATTTTGAAATAATAAAGTCTCTAATCAAAAAAGGTATATATAATGATAAAAAAATTAATTGAAAAATTAAAAAGATTCTATTTGTTTTACTTGTTCACACTGTCTAAGTTTTCTAAAAGTTATTAATTTATAATGTAATTATATAAAAAGCGCACTATTTAAGTTTTTGTTGAAAAATCGTATGCGAATTTACCTTGATGTAAATTTTGGTATCGCTACTATCAATGTATAATGCAAAACACTGCTGTTCGTTCCGAGCTATTGAACGTACCTCTTGAAGCAAGCATCTTAGAAATATTATCACACGCGTTCTCTATGATCGTTTATATTATTTTTCATATACGACTATATCAAACTATACGAGATATATGTCATACGACATACCACATACGCATATACGCACGCATGCACGCACGCACGCACGCACATCTACAAACCATATATTCTCGAACTATATAGTTAGCTCAAGAGAATCAAATATATTAATCAATGGAAGATGGATTAACATTGCCAATATAATTATCGATATGTTGATATACGATTGTACAATTTTATGAAGATTGATTATTTAACTTGCGCGGAATAATGCAAGACTTTTGTCAATGCCATCCTTCTGTAACAGTAAATGACGCATCGCGGGTAAAATTATAATATAGATTTTAAAGGAGTTTAAAAATTAAAATAAATATATCTTTTACATTAAATAAATACATTGTTTACGTTAAATAAATTGTTTTCTAACTGCTTCCTAAGTGCATTTTTTTAAGAATACTGAGAATGTTTTTATCCAAGTATTTTTGATATGATCCTTTTTGTCATTTTGCTTTTAAAGCAATTAGAGCGTAATTTTCATAAACTGTCCTCTGTTCTGAGCTGAGCCTCATGTAGATTCTTCTAATCTGCTTGTTAGAAACAATGGATGTGTCACACATCAATGTCGATCTTTTGAATTCACGCTTCGCCATTCCTCATGGCCGTCATGACCATGAGCACCAACTCGAGATTTCTCAATTATAGAATCGTTACTGTCATCTGTCACTTTTCGTTGAACGTCGTTTTTCAAACTATAAAAACACTAGAGCTACGAGAATGGTACAGAATGGAGACCATAAGAAGATTTGGCGTAATCATCACTTACTTTTGTATCTTCGTCCGCCAAATCAACTCCGTAGTTGCTCGAAGTGTTATCCTCCTCTGTAAAAACGTATAAATAGAATATTTGGCGAATGTTGAATTAAAATTGAATTTGATAGTTTAGAAGATTTATCTTCTTGCTATTCTAATATTCGTGATGTTAATACACATTTGAGCCAACAATATATTAAGTCACATTTTAGGCAAAAGGAGGATGATATTCTACGATTTATAATTACCACCAGAAGTGATCAGAATCTCTTGCACTTTTGCCAAAGTTATTGCTTATTGCATGGGGGTATAAATTGTGAAACTGCATAGAAAGAGAAAATAATATTAAATGTCATTAATGAATAATCTTACAATCTTATTCAGACACAAAAGCCATTTTCTACCGCTTGACAAGTGATTATCCCATGGGCATTTCAGTTTTGCTAAATTTTTTAGGAGATTTTTTATGTCACTTTTTGGTCGATAAAGTAACAGTCGATTAATTATTAGACAATTCCATGTTTTTAGATTCGGCTATTAAAAATACTAAATTATTACACGATGCATTACGAAGGTGATTTTATTGACACAAGCAAACTACTTTTACTCTGCAAACAATTATTAAATTAATGTAAGGTCGTCGCAGTAAGTTGTAAATTGTAAATAATTACTTCAGAAAGTGAATTATTTGTATAAAACGAGCGGCGATTGAAAGCGGTCGAAAATTGAAAGCGATATGGAAGCAGAATTACTTCCTCTTGTTTCTATACAACGTGCAACAGGTTTCTGCGTGTATGTACGTAATCTAACAGATGCTGAGAAATTTAATACAGTTGTCGACTAATGTGTGATGGTATTAGATGAAATTTGCCATTTACTACTTTGATCACATTTTTGTTATTAATGATTAAATATTTCAACGAGGAAATAAAGTGTTGCGTAATCTTCTAAAAATAGATAATTGATATTTAAAAGTCGTTAAGGTAAGAATTTCAGTGGGCCAGTACGTTCAATTTTTATACGTATATAATTTTAACGTATCGTTGAAAATCCATTGATTTATCGATTTAGGTCGATGTTAGATCGATACGAGGTTATTCGTACGGTTAAGCCGTTGAATTGTAGAAATTTACGTCACCCTTCTCCGTGTTCTCATGATCGAATGCGTTTAACAGGCGGTATGTAGGCGGTATATCGAACATGCGATTCCGCGCGTGAGCAACACAAATTCCATACTGGATGATTGTATCTAGAGAGGATTACAACTTGGCGTTTGCGACGCAAGTGACTGACTCACTCACCTCGTAGAGAAAGATATAAATGATTGGACTGTGGCGCATGTATTTTCGCTCTTTATTCAACAGTTCAATAAGATGTCTGACTTTTTAAGTCACATTGTCTTATTTCACGTCGCGTTGCGTTGCGTTGCGTCCGAAAAATATCTAAAACACTGATCTGGCTTGTACTGACATTCGAGTTATAATTATATAATTTGTCTATCTCTCATTATTAACGGATCGCCTTGCCATCGACTGACCATCGAAAGATCGAGGTTGAATTCCTGGCAATACTCCATATTCTTTGACCGTTTACAAATTCAAGTATCTTGGCAGTTTGCCAAATCGTTGCAGTTTCGTTATGCGCGTGACATCACGCCAAGTTTCGTTATAATAATTATTAACTCACCGATATAAAGGGGGGCCGTGTCGTAAGCGTTACAGGGGCCCGCGTGCCGTGTTTCAAGAACAAAGCCAGTAACACAGGCATCCTTGATAATGTGACACCAGCTGGGATAGGTGATGTTGTTTGTCGCACATAACATGGTCGTCGATGGATCTCGATCTCGATCTCTGTCACGATGCGCCCTATTCCGGACACGCTCCCGCTTCCGCGGGCAACGATAGGTACAGGTCACGCAACGTGGTCGTCCAGACTTCATTTCGGATAAACAAGTTTGGCCTTCTCTACAGCGTATTTTAGTACAGTCTGCGCTTTCTGTCAAAATCAAACAATGAAAATGAAATTTTAATCGGTAAAATTTATCAGTTTATAAGCAATTTGGAAGTTGCAGTGTTTAACTATTGTTTTATATCAATAGGATAAATACTCTTGGATCGTAGCAAACAGTCATCGGCGAATGATCGCTAAATCCCTACTATTTACTGGTATCGTCAAATTGATTGTTGTTATGTAAATTTTATTTGTTAAATTGTAGGTGCGATACTACTTAAAATCGATCAGTTTCTAATGTATTCTCACTCATTTGTAGTGTCTCGATAATACATTGTAATATGTAAAGATAGCTATATTTCCCGTTAATGTCCAAACATTTGTTGAGGAAAGTACATCTCTGAAAATTATTGTGATTGGCTAATTTTCTCTTCCTGGATTTGTGTATTTCGATATTGTGTGTGTGTGTGTGTGTGTGTGTGTGTGTGTGTGTGTGTGTGTGTGTGTGTGTGTGTGTGTGATACGTGCGACAGAAATGCGACGAGAGGGCAGACTAGACCAATCGTTTAATTGAGTTTGATCTATTCTATCTCTGTCACTTGGCAATTTCGTATATTGACTCTCGTCCACAGACACAAACGCGATTACGATTGCGATAATGTGTCGTCTACTTACATCTACTTTTGGGTCAATGGCCTACTTCTCACGGGAGGGAGACAAGAGCGACGAGAGACGAGAATGGTTTAAATTGACATTTTTAGTTATTAGTTAATATAACTAATATACTTGGAACATAACATTCACATTACTTTGACTTGCTGTCAAGTTCAAGCGTAGACTCTAATAAGAGAAGGGAAGTAACACGCAAATATTATGCAATATATGCTATATATACGAGAGGGTCATTGGTCATTCAACCTAATGTGGCATTGGCATAACATCGTCAACGATCATTGAGCCACGACAATTTAAATGAGTCATCATTAGATTACGCGCATCGTGCGTGTTATATGAAATGTTACTTTGAAAATCGCGCAACCTATTCTCTCCTTACTTTTCAAATTATATTGAATTAAAGGTGTATCAAAGATATATTAAATGGAGAGATATTTGTAGAACAGTGAGGAGCAGTTCAGATCAATAATAAACAGCTTCGTTCATTATTGTAAGAGTAAAACATAAAGTTTTCTCGCTTGTTTCAATAATAGATGAATTTTGTTAAGCATAGCGTAATAATGAATCCAATTAGAACGGAATGATGAAGCTATTGAAAGATGGTAGGAAGATGGTCGGAAAAACCATTGGTCGATACCTTGTTTAATAAGGTTTTGGTTTTACACTCTCAAAACACTTATCTTTCAAGTTCTTTAAAAAGGAAATGAGAAAACTTTTTGCCCAACCCCAAAATAATTATATTATGATGGTTCATCAGCATATGATAACATTACACTATCAACTGTCGCCTAACTCGAGATATGCGATGAGATGGCAAACTTTGGACATGTTGTGACGTTATTATGAGTTATATATGTGAAGCAAATACAATTAAAAATATATTTCTCTCTCTCTCTCTCTCTCTCTCTCTCTCTCTCTCTCTCTCTCTCTCTCTGTAGTTTTTCATAGTTACTCGTAATGTTGACAGTTACACACATTCTATGTCTTGTAGTTTCTTATAAAAATAGATAGACGACGCAATGACCACGGTAGTTTCTAACGGTAGTATCACGCGAATGATATTTACCCTTCCCGATAAAAATTTTGTCCTTCTATGCCATTATCCACTTCCGTCTTCGTCGGCAGGCATAATTTGCCATGCGACAACCGGATAATTCTCATCGCATCGCATCACTCATAGTCAATGTGACACGTAAAAACCGCGCGCGCGCGCGCGTCAAGTATTGACGGATGAGGAATGGTGTCAATATATGTGCAAACCCCCTTTCCCCTATTAGTGAGTTGAAAAAATAAGCAAATTACTTAACGCCTTCAGTGGCAAGAATAAACGACCGCACATCGGGCAGAGATCTCGGAGAGTATAAGATATTGCGGATTGACCATGGAACGGGAGGGACGGAGGGAACGAAAGAAAAGGTAGGAGGTGGCGAGAAGCATCGAGAAAACCTCATATACCTACGTCTCGTGCGCATACTGCCGTATGCATATTTACAGATGCGTGCACTTTCGCGCCTCGGATCCTCGAATCGAAGAAAGACGATTATTTGCATCACGACACCTCGTCGCTAAACCGGCTGTTTTATTTACTTATTTACCTCCTCGTCATGCGCGTTGTGTGTGTGTGTGTGTGTGTGTGTGTGTGTGTGTGTGTGTGTGTGTGTGTGTGTGTAAGCGCGCGCGCGCGCTCCTCTACCGCAATGTCTTTCTTTTTTCTTTTTGCTTTTTCTTATTTCGCACCAGAACATTTTCGCGGGCGCGAAGAGAGATTGCTAATATGTATAGAGAGTTTAAATATCAAGTGTGATAGATCGAAGTTATTGGGATATAGGAATGATACGACAAAAGCAATTATAACAGATAGTTCCTTTTTATTAAAATTCACAATTATTTACTTACAACGAATACTTGGAAGTATTCACACAAAAAACGCGTAATAATGCGCACTGCACGAAGACAAGTTTTTCCCTCGTCAATTGCACAAGACAAGTGTGCAATGATGAGAGTAATTACGAAAAGTTTTGCCCGATTAATTTGGTTGGCGATTTATTTGCAGAGCTATCTAACGATCGTGTGAAGCGACTAATGTGTGTAAAGTGATGGTTATGATGTTAACTGTGAGAGAACATGAAACCATCGATAGATAGAGAATCCATCGAAGTGTAATCTTTTATTATAGATGCTACCGTTTTTGTTTATGAGAAAGAAATATGTGAAGATATAATCGAAGTACGAGCATGCAGTATTCCAGCAAACGCATATACATGTATGGTATACTTTGGAAAAGTAGCGCGATATTGACGGTTGTCGTTGGCGCACAAATATCGTCTACGGAATAGTGTTGTGTCACGACGATATGTAAAGTACAATCACGACGTGCATATGGTTTGCAAAGAGGCAAAGATTTCTTTCGTGATTGATTGTTTACAATATCGAGCATCATGACTACGATATTGCGATAGGGATAGATTAGGCATGTAGAAACTCTCAAGTGGTGCGAGGTGAAAAAGATAATAAGTGGAAGCGAGATGATCTAATTGTAAGAGGCAAAGGAAGGGTGACTTGGCGGGGCGCTACATACACCATGGCGTGCTGGCGAGAGAGCTGATTCGCGATGTAAAGGTATTCAACTGCGGAGGCATGCGGCGATGAATGTCGATGTTGAGACGCGAACACGTGGATGTTGATATGGTTGTGAGAACAAGGAGGGAAATGGTGGAGCAAGACGAAGCGATGTCGGCCCATCGGCCAATGAGGAGAGAGAAAGAAAGATAGAAAGACAAACAGAGATGGAGAGGGGGGGGGGAGAGATGTATGGAGGGAGAGAAGACAGAAAGAGAGATAGAGAAAGGAAAACGGTAGAATCTTGCACCAAAGTCTAATAAAAAAAGACGAACTTGGCATGGACAGCGCGGTGCTTGGCACTGGTCAGATGCCCGTGGCCTCGCCAAGCTGTACTGTGCCGTCTGTGCCAGTGTATGGCGTTACTGAATACTGTTACTGGGGATTGTGTCCAGGTACGCGGAGGGCTGCTGCCAGAATCCCTAGTGTGTACGCGGTTTCTTGTATAAACTTTACTCGCCCTGTTCCTTATCTTTTCTTTTTTTTCCTTTTTTGATATTTTCTGTCTTCTCTTTCTCATTCTCTGTTCCTTCTTCTTAGTTCTTCTGCTTCTGCTTCAAATTTGATCTTACGTAATTTTTGGAAGCAAGAACGCATGAGTTTATTAAAAAACGGAAGTAATTAATGTGATAACAATTTCATTGAAGAAAAGAAGGGAATTATCCAGTAACTTAAATGATTTCACGTTACTTTATAAAGACAGTGCATACGTAGGCATGTTTCGTAATCGTCTCATATAAGAAATAAATAAATGCAAGTCCCTTAAGAATATATTCTACAGTTGTTTTCATATAATGCTGTATAAATAGTATTTGTGGAATCTTTATATGTGCAGTATCTTTATACAGTATTTTTATCAAATCTCTAGCTTTCACGGCTTTGCACGATATCAAAATGGTTTGATTTCATATTTTTCATTGAGGAGTGATCGACTTGATTAAAAACTTTCGTTCTCCAATGGGAGTGTGCTGATCGATGCACATCGAATTCTTTTAGCTGAGAGTTATTTTTAGTTCAGTCGGACGCAAAGAAAGGGGAGAGCACGAATCACTGTTAAAAACGTAAAAGACAGTGTGTTTTGAGTTTTAATATGAATTATGTGGCATGTTACATTACATATGTTCAGTGCGTGTGTATGTATATGAAAATACATATGTGCACGTACACTGCCGGCCAAAAGTTTGGATACACTCGCATTTATTTTATTCTAGCGGTTTTACCAAGAACCTAACAGTTCAAAAAAGGATTTTTCTATTAGTAATGAATCGATAAACTCATTTACAATAATATCTATTGAAATTTTCGTGGTTTGTAATGAAATCTTTCAAAGAATCATCACAGGGAATAAGTAAAGTCGCTTACAAATATGATTTGGCCACCACAATCGCCAGATCTTAATCCCATCGAGTTTCTATGGGAGGAGCTTGACAGAAAGATACGCATAACTTGTCCATCGTCTTTAATAGAACTTTGGAGGGAATTACAGGACGCGTGGAGTTCCCTAGGATAAGATACTATCAACAAACTGGTGCAAAGAATGCCGCGACTAGTGGAAATGGTTATAAAAGCCGAAAGTGAATTTTTCGACGAAAAGAAAGTTTAACCAGTCTCTGTAAGAAGCGTGTTATATTGAAGTAAATTTTGCCTTATTTAAATCATTTTAGTAGTCTATGTTAAACGATAATTATTTGAACACAAAAGGCTTTATTAAAATTGGATATTTGTAGATTTTTGGTGTTTTGAAAGGTGCATCCAAACTTTTGGCCGACAATGTATATAAGTGCGAGTGTGTTTTTTGCGCGCGCGTGCGTGCGTGCTTGCGTGTTGCGTGCCTGCGCGCGTGCGTGCGTGGGTGCGTGTGTGCTTGCGTGCGTGCTTGCGTGCGTGCTTGCGTGCGTGCTTGCGTGCATGCGTGTGTGTGTGCATGCATGAATGACTGGAAGACAAGGACGCTACAAGGATATATACATTTACAATTAACGTGCGCTGGTTATATTTATGGCTGTGCATAACGATACTACTTTTCTTCATGCTGTAACACATTCTAGATATTGTTTATTTTTTTGCTTATTATAGTAATGATAAATTAAAAATCTAAAATAAAAAAGACAGTAAAAAAAATACAAATAGAGATTGTTGTAGCAAATTAATTTTTATCAGTGGGATGTTAGAATGAAAATGTAATGATATTTTGATATGTGCTTATGTACATTTGATTCTATTTTTGCCAGCATTCACAGTCTCGTTAAGTGCAAGCACCTTACAAAATGCGTATAGTCGTATTGCTAAATAAATACGAGTGAAACTTGTTCATCTACCAAAAAAATGGTCTTTGATTGTAAAAGACAAGTTAAGAAATATTTTCTGCAGTTCTGTCTTTTGAATACGCAATGATGACGATTTCAAAGCGTAATGCGCTCGCGAATTGTATGACAACTTATACATTTTGTATATGATTGAGGATATGATGTACACACGCACACGCACATGCATATGCACATGTAACATAGATATTAAAAGATTAATATATGATAAAATATATTTCTTCATTTTTTTAATTCTAGACGGGTTGCTTGATGATAAATGTAGTTTTTTCCTCTTTATGTTTAATATGGAAATTGTAATTGATATTTTTAATAGATATCGTTGTGAGAGTAATTTATAGAAAGCTATGAAAGGAAAAGGATTTCTTTATAATAATTTTTAAATCTGTGTTTTTATACTATTGTTTGTTTATATATGTTATGTGTATGTATATGTGTCAAGTGCCAAAGCGGCTAATTTTGTGAGAGAAATTGATAAATCTCTTTAAAATAACCACGCGCGCGCGCGCGTGCGTGTGTGTGTGTGTGTGTGTGTGTGTGTGTGTGTGTGTGTGTGTGTGTGT